>LOEQ01009609.1:31912-43075 GCA_001685075.1 Bramus lutescens
TTGGAAACCTTGGCTGGCTGCAAAAGCTAGCCAGTTCAAGTTCCACATACTCCATTACTAGGATTCCTCACTAGGATCACCCTCATAAATTCTAGGAACTTTCCAGTGCTCTAGGTTTACACAATGCCCTCCAAATGCCCCTTAATTCCACCTGTCTCTCCCCGCACTCTCTCCCTCTATCCCTGCCTCCTCCCCCTGCACCAATTCTTTTCCCTTCACCTGATCTCTCTCCCACTCCCTTCCCCTCCTGACCCTAATCCACCCGCAAAATCTATTCTATTTCCCAAGGAGAGCCATACTTTCCTCCTATAGCCCTCCTTCATCATCAGGGAAATGCAAATCAAAAGTACTTTGAGATTCTATCTTACACCTGTCAGAATGGCTAAGATCAAAACCACAAATGACAGCTCATGCTTACAAGCAAGTGGAACAAAGGAACACTTTTATGTTGCTGGAGGCAGTGCTAACTTCTTCAGCCACTATGGAAATCAATATGGCAGTTCCTCAGAAAATTGGGACTCTATCTACCTCATGAAACAGCTATACGACTCTTGGGTACATACCCAAAGGATGTTCCATTCTACCACAAGGACACTTGAACATCTATGTTCAACTCAGCTTCAATCATACTAGCCAGGAACTGGAAACAATCTGGATGTTCCTAGCATGAAATACGGATAAAGAAAATGTGGCACATTTTTCACAATGGATTATTAGCCAGGTGTTAAAAAAACTGAAATCATAAAATTTGCAAGGAAATGGATGAAACTAGAAAAAAATTACTCTGAATGAGGAAACCCAAACCTAGAAAGACAAATATGACAGGTAGTTACTCATAAGTGGATATTAGCTGTAAAGTAAATGATAATCAAATACAACCCCTAGACCCAAAGAAGTTAGGTAAATGGAGAATCTATGGAGGGGAAGAATGAATCATTTTTTAAAAATTGAAAGTGACATTGAGGACAGGAAGGTAAGGAAAGGAATATGTTTTCTAGACAGACAAACCTTAAGTTAACTTTTCAATATTGTATCAGTCTTTGTAGAGACAAAACTTCCTTTATCTGAAAAAAAAAACCCCACAACATATCGAATCATTCCTTCAGTTGGCAGTGAGTTCCATGCTAGCAAGATTTGCATTCTCTTTCATTGCAAACCTCTTAAAAATTCTTCACCTTCCGCTGAGTTTGTCATTATTGGCTGCTTTGCATGCTGGTAATTCTTGGGGTATTGTGCTACAAGATTGTTAAAACCTAATTGTGTGCATGTGCCGCGGAGAATGTAAACATTTCGAAGCTCAGATTCATTTCAGCAAATTGTTATATTACTCATATCTGGAAATTCTGCATGAGTTTAGAGAATTAATATTTTGCCATTATAAGATTGCTGCTTTTCCCCCAGATAGCATTTCTGTGACTGATTGCCATAGAGTTTCTTCAAATTTACACAATTTAATTTTGATTGTGACTAAATAGAAAAATAATTTTTGAGTGTGAAAGTCAATGCTTATTATTTTAATTGCAATAAGGTGGTAAAAATGATGTCTTTGTTATTTAATTGCCATACAGCCATACCTCACAGTCTTAGAGTGAGAGTGAATTAGAATACGGAGAGTCCCCTACTAGAGTAACCAAAAAATGTCTTCAGTAGACATTGCATGTCCATATCCTATACTTATTTTCACAATGTCTGAAACCAGAAACCTTGTCTTAGCTTTGGTCATCTGTTTTTACTAGGTAGATACCTTTCTCAGTAGGTATCTGACAACTAAGAAGGAAAAGCATTATAATCATCTTCAGCTTGATATTTGGGGACAATGCCCATGGCTAAGAGTTTCAGAAAGTTAAACTGCGTGGTGGCAGAGAGACCAGAGGAGACAAGCAGAAATAAAATGTGAAAGGAGACATGATAAAATAAAGCAGGAAATTAATTGGAGGTAATTAATAAGACTCTATGCACAAGTCATTCGGGTTGTATTGTCTGACTGTGTGTTTGTATGTTAACTGTTCGCCTCCTTAAACCTCAGAAGCAAAACGTGGCAGGGATCCGGAGGGGGCAGCATTTTCATGCCACAGGCCGCACAGTTTACTTTCTTCTGTCTTAACACAGTATTTGACTTAATGCATGTGAGATTTGTTTGAACAGTAGGCCTAAAATTTCAGATATTATTTATTAATTGGAAGAGAATTACAGAGTACAGAAGAGAAAATAAAGAGACAATGGATGTACTTAATCACCGTATAGGAAAGGCTTCAATATAAAGACTTCACAGAAAAACTGCGGGAGCATGGAACTAATAATTGACAGCAACATTGGGGCAGACATGAGATAACATGTATTGAAGTCTCCTAAGCCTGGTACTATATTGAACTATGTATTGAACAGTGGACATTGTCTGAATATTAGTGCATTAAGAAAGTGAAATAATGGCTAAAGGAGAAGTCTAGGTGAGTTAGGTAAGAAATAAAGAATACTATATNGTAAGAAATAAAGAAAACTATATATATATATAGTATTATTATATATAGTTCAACTATATATAATATAGTTCAAACAGCAGAGCTGTGAAGAAAGGAATTTTCCAGATACAGCATTCACCATCAAGAGGAGAGAGGTCTTAACATAGAGAAAACCATACACAGGGAATGCAAAAACAGCTATAGGAAAAGCAAGCTGGTACCCTGGCAAGACACAGGAAGCATATTTAATTCAGTGGTCTTAGAAGAACTTGGAGGATATGAAACTTGAGTGAAACCTAGGAAGCAACAAAAATAGCCATGAAAAGAATAGGAAGTAAGGTGATTCAGGTAGACACGGCAAGTTCCAAGGCTTTGAACAGAAGAAAGTCTGTGTGGAACTGAATAGTAGGGAATTGGAAGGATGCTAACATCCCCAACAGGATGTGGTAGAAAGCATGCAATGAAGCAGGATTAAGAGGGAGGGAGTACATTTTGCAGGTGTGGTGAACTATGTAATTCCTTAGAAAAGGCATTGAAGAGATTTTTGTCATATATTTGATAGCATGCGTGCCTCGTGGCAACTTTGAAAGATGAGGATCAGAGACCACAAAAAGCCAAACATGTTTCTTGCACTCTGTAAATGACTGTGCTGGCTTCTGGATGTAGGTTTTTATTTGACCCCATAGCTCATGCTTCTGGGAAAGTTGTTTGTGAGTATATCTGTTAGACTCACCATTGATAGGGAAGATCCAGCTCCAAAAGTAACTTTCAGAAAGCTTTTTTTTTGGTTTAAAAAAATCTCTTCTAATGAGAAAGATATTGTGGATGGACACTTTCAAGTGTTTTGAGTCAGTTTTATGGAGATCAAGTGCTGCAGAAAGAATGAACTAGGTAGTTCAGCATCTCCTACATGTAGAGATAAACTATCTGAGTTCTCTTTAGCTAAACAAGGAAAGGGCAAAACAAGACACTTCTGAGGATCAGAAATGTTCTTATATTTCATAATTCCAAATAAAATGAGCTTTTCCCTATTTTTTTTTACTTCTTCATAGTCCATTTATCACTGGTTCTGTGTTCTATTTAAATGTGACTGGACTTTGCAAATCCCCTAAAATTGCATTGTCTCTTTTATTGGTCATGACAGTCAAGTAGGTAGTGAGTGAGCATCTGTTCCCCAATTCCCCATCTCTGTGGGTATAAAAGACTGTACTCTACTGGGCACCTTGGAGAATGACCGATAGCCAATGGGTTCATAGCCAATGAAGAATCATAGAGGTAGATTTTCTTTATACTTAATACAAAGACAAGTTTTACAGTCTTCACATGTATTCTTAAAAATCTCTTATGGGTAAAAGATTTCTAATGAGTACTCTCTAGAGTCGTTGAAAAAAGGAAAATAGAGTAATCATTAGGACAAGAGGGTTTGAACTGAAAACACAGCCTAATCATTGTGGTGAGTGCCGTCTGTTTGTTGGTGATCTGGGCAAGTGAAGGCGTCCTGGAGACCTGACAGCTGGCTGGCATATTTCTCAATGAGTGAGGAAAATTTCCAGTTCATCTGTGGAGAATTTGGTCCGACATTAAGGCATGAGGCTGCCCATCTGCAGCTTGCAATTGGTACAGACAAGAGAATCACTATTACTCTGTGGAAACGTGCCACAAATCTGGAACAAGGCAGACTGGCGTGCCTATTTGGGGTTGGCAGAGCTGTGGTTTAGTCTATTGTTTCAAGGCAGCTTTGCCAAGGGAAAGTGAGAGTCCATGTGTATTGTGGCCTCATCACACACATTATCCTCCAATGAAGAGTGTGTGGAACGAACTGTGGAACTCTGACTTTATGAAGTTGCTGTTTCACATTCCCTTGCTTGTTGTTTGTGTCTGTCCTAATGGCTTAATGCTTCTTTCTTCTGACAGCCATTTGTTACTCAACTTGGATGGCTCTGTTTTGGTGCTGATATCAGTTTATTATATCCATTTGCAAATCATGACTCAAAAGAGGGAACTCTGGGATGTAAAACACTCCATATGCCCATAAATCACAAACTGAATCAAAGTTGGCAACAGGAAAGTAATTGTGTTGGGAGTTTGAAAGTCTGTCAGCCAACCTTTATTGAAACTCTAATGTTGTATTCTGCAGTGCTTGAGGGATTGCAAAGCAAATAAAGCATATAGGAATGTAGGGGCATCTAGGTAGATGGAAACTTGAAGGTCACATAGAAAAAATGGCCATTCACACAGGTGACTGGGTTCTTTCATTGGGCTGATAATTTAAGGGGGCTGGGTAACATAAAAAAATAGTTCATGTTTTGTTCCAAGTAGAGTGAAACAGGCTGTGGTTAGTAAATATTTTTAAATTGATTTATCTGATTGATTGGGTCTGAAAAGCCTGTGCCATTATTATTAATCTTTATGAAAAAATAAAGTGATTGAAACTTATTAAGCTGTTACCAGTTGTTGCTTTTTATTTTTGTTGTATTCAAAAGATAGTATTCTGAATCCCCTTTGACATAAATCTCTGAAGCAAATGTTTTATGAATGCCATAGCATACTCTGTAAGCTTAAAGTCAAGAACAACTAGGATTTTACCTAAGGCTGGGATCTGCTGTTCTCTATAATAAGGAAACAACTGTAGATGAAGAGTCAGAAGACATGAAATAAATGCTTTTATTATGAATTTCTACTTTAATTCTGATTTGTTTAGAGACTATGTGTTATATGGTTTATATTTTCAATATTTATTAATAAAAGCTTTATGGAAATATGCTGGTGAAAACAGGCTATAATGCATGCAGTAGATGGAGTGTTGAAGCATATTATTTTATACTGTTGCACAGGTCAACTACTTTCCTGCATTCTGTCTATTTGACCTGTTATGAACAGAGTTCTAATGAAGCCTCTGACGATAGTATCATATTTCCTTTGTTTTTTCTTGCCATTCTATCAAGTTTTGACTCAGAAGTTTTAATGATCACTATTTGGGTCCATATATATATGGAATTGCTGTATCCAATAGCAAAAATGAATATCTTTATCATTGTGTAATACCTTTATTTTCTGAAAATAATATATTTTATGAAGATAAGTTTCTTAGAAATTAATATATCATGTTAAGACAAGATTACATGCATTCGAGCTGGTATGGCTTTTTTTTCCCAATTAGTGTTAGCGTATATTTTCTTCATTTCTTTATTTTCAATTTATTGTGTCTTCAGTTTTGTAAACAGCATGAGTTAAATTTTGTTTATTTTGTTTGTAAATCTGTAGGTTGGTGGCTTCAAGTGATTAGCATTTAAAATGTTAAATATACAGTTAGATTAATACCCAGCTGTGCTTGTACCTGTCCTCTGTTCATTACCCTGGTAACCTTTTCCCTCTTTCTTTCTGTTTTCCATTTTATTTATGCATTCCATATAAGTCCATTTTATCTTTTCTTGGCATATCAATTATATTAATCTTCAAAGTTTACTTGTTTGCAATTTAAACCAACCTTATTTCACTTTGAATCATATTATTCTGCCTCAAAAGCAGAACAGATATCTACCCTATCACAGGAGTGCTCCATTACTGCCTCCCTCTCTGGCGAGTTTATTATGATTCATTGTATCTACCCATGTGCTACAATCATCTAAAACATTGTTAATGTTATAAATTTGCAAATAGGTATCTTTTCAGATCAACGAAGAATAAAAAAATAAAAAGTATCTTTCTTTGAGATATTCTTTGATATTCTTCTTTCATTAGGTAGATGTGAGTTTTTGAATTAATTTTCTTTCTTCGTGGACTGTTTCTTTTAGTATTTGGGGCAACAGGTGTTGCACAACTCTTTTGGTGTTTGATAACTTTGGAAATTTGTATTTTTGCCTTATTTTAAGGATATTTTATTGGAAAGGAAATTATTGGTTGGTATTGTAATTCTTTCAATTAAAATATCAAAACCACAGAAAATCAGACAATGAGAAAATACTGAAAGATGTTTAAAGGGGAGTAGAAACAAGACTCAAACAGGAAAATGTGTAGATGGAGCAGTAAAGAGATGAGGTACCTAGCTCTGTCTATAAAATGCTTGTCATGCATTTTCAGTTAAAATATTTCACTCCACTTAATTTCGCTCAATGTTCTTTTGGTTGTAGGGTTTCTAACCAGGTGTCCCCCACCATTATTAGCTAATTTTCTTTTATTTACTTCCTTACGGTTGACAGAGAGTAACTTCATAATCATCATTGCTTAACCATGGTTATGCTTTTGTGTCCATGAGTGTATGTGTATGTGCAAATGTATGTAGAGACTATAAAGTTCAACCTCAATTATCATTCTTCAGGAGCTGTTCTTCTTACTTTTTGATATAACATCTCTCATAGGGATCTGGTGTTTGACAATTAAGACAGGTTGGCCAGCACTCACCGGAATCCTCCTATATCTACCTTCCTGGGGTTGGGATTAAAAAAAATGCTACATGGTTGTCATATTTTATGTGGGTACTGGGGATAGAAGTCAGGTTCCCATGCTTGCATGGCAAGCATTTTATAGACGGAGCTAGGTACCTCATCTCTCTGTTGCTCCATCTACACATTTTCCTGTTTGAGTCTTCTTTCTACTCCCCTTTAAACATCTTTTAGCATTTTCTCATTGTCTGATTTTCTGAGTTTTGATATGATATGCATAGGTTTGGGGTTTTATCTTGTTTTGCTTTGAGTTTCTTGAGCCAGCTTGATACTGCTTATCATCTTTTGACAGTTTTTGGAATGATCTCCATACTTTCATTTCTTTGTTCTTTGAGTTTTTGAACCGTATAGATAATATGCATTTTGAATTTTATCTCTTTTAGACTAGACTGTTGCAGACTATGCTTTCTCTTATGTGTCTCACTTATTTTGATAAGCAGTGTTTTATAAGGTAATAGAACCATCATAAATCAACTTTTAGTTGAAAGATTTATGATAATTGGATAGGAGGTTGGGTTGTGCTTAACACTTGGCTTTCCCAAAGCATCTTTTTGCATCCTTCCGATTTACAGGCTTTCTTAAGACCCCCGCCCCCACCCTCAGAGTTTATACCCTGTTGCTGCGTCAGCCGCATTGAATGCTATTACACTGGAGCTCTGTGGGTACAAAGACAAAGTACACTATTATAATTAGTTTTTGTTTGCACGTACAGTTTCTCCGCACTATAGTTTCTACAGAAGGTTTTAATCAGTATAACTTCCCACCAACCCCTCTAGCCAGTTCATTTTCTGATTGCCTTATTCTGGATCTGATTCCTTGAAGCCTGAGCCCTTACCAGCTATGTTAATAGGTGATGGGTAAGACAGGAAGTGCTGAGGACATGAGTGCTCTTCCCAGTAGTGAAAGGCATGAACTAAACAAACCAAAACAAGAAAATCCATTTCTTCCCCTGAAGCGAAGGAGTGAAGACTTTACCATAGAGAAATATCTGCTTGTGTTTCACAGATATTAGATTTTTTCCTTCACTCTGCTAGAGCCACCAGGGGCTCCTTCTCAGACCTTTACCATAAATACTGGATGATTTTTTTGGTAGACATATCTTACACTTCCTCAAGTCAAGGACCTTAAGTCAAGTCTCATGCTGGTCCACACTCAACTTCTAGGAAGCCATCAAAATCTCCCCTCCTCTTCTGCCCCTATCTCACCTCTGCATCCTTCTCATTCTCTTCTTCCACTAGAAGTGGAAGGTTTAGTGTAGTGTAGGGTGACCTCAATGACCTTGAAACTCTGATCCCCTGCTTCCTTACCCTACATGCTGAAAAGGGCTGCACAATCATGACTGGTTTATATAATGTTGGCAATCAAACCCAGAGCCTTGTGCAAGTGAAGGAAATTCTACCAACTGAACCAAATCCCCATCTTAAAACCAACATCATCACTAAGCTGTCTATATGTTCACAGTTTAAGTAGACTTATGCTGCATATTCAAGGATTTGGGATATTTTTCTGGGTGTGTCCTCTTCCCTAGAGTTTAGAGTTGGAGTTTGCCCTGCAACTTTATTTCTACGATATTAACAAGAAGCAAAGTCATTAACTTTCAGTTCACACAGGTTTGACTTGCTAGACTGAACCTGATGACCTTCTGGATTCTCAAATGCTGTAGTTAAAACTGAAGTCCAAGGAGATAATTTTCATGGATCCCGTGGTGGTTTGCATGAGAATGACCCTCCATAGAGTCATATATTTGAATAGTTGGTCCCCAGTTGGTGAAACCGTTTGGGAAAGATTAGGATATATGGTCTTATTTGGGGAGATATGTCACTGGAGGCAAATGTTGGGGTTTCAAAAGTCCACACAATGGCCATACCATTCTCAGTTAGCTCTCTGTGCCTTGTGCTTATGGATTAATGTATGATTCTCTTAGCTGTTGCTCCAGTAGTATGCCTGCCTTCCTGAGGCTATGCTGCCTGTCTTGATGAACATGAACTCAAAACTTAAAAAGCAGCAAGCCCCAAATTAAACACTATCTTTTATAAATTGCCTTAGTCATGGTGTTTTATCACAAGAACAGAAAAATAATCAACAGAGATATGATACTCCAAAGGGATGAATATGGTGTGGGAAGCAAGGTTTGAGAAACAGGTGTGGTTGCATTGTGGGAAGTCCTTTAATGTCGTGCTAATAGTTTGGACTATATGGCATAGACCAGAAATGTTCAAAAGCCAAAGATTTTCAGTGGGATGTCACAACCAGAAGAATAAGACTGGTGACACAGTGCAGATGTATTCCTTGGTGACTAGAGGTGTAGATATAACCATATAATGACATCCAATATGCTAATTCCATTTAAATTTCTTAGATGCTAATTCTTGCTCATGATTTCAGTAGTGCATATACTATTGTTTAATTGGACCAAAAAGAAAGCTTTTTTTGGGGGGGTTATCGTTTTGTTCTTTACTGTTTTCCCAATCAGCTAGGAATAACAGACACTTAAGTAGCAGTTGAATTGAGTGAACTAAGCCATTCTTTCAATGGGTTTAGAGCAATGTCAGCCCAGGTTTCAGCCCAGGTTTCCTCTGGTAGATACGTTGTGGGAAATATAGGTTACAAGTGACTGTTTACTATTTTCTGTAAGCCACAAAAAGCCACGTTGATTTCATAGGTTTGGGCAAAGAGGAGACAAATAGATTGTCCTTGTCCTGATGTTTTTTAAAGGGATAATTTTAAGAAAATCTAGAAAAAAAAGCGCACAATACTATACACATTTTCATTATTAAAATAACATATATCATTTTACTCACAGGGATTAAGAGGGAAAGGTGTTGGCATCTTGTTTTTAAATTGGGCCTTAGGGAATCATTGTTTCCAGTGCTAGTTGACTTTACTTTAAAAGTAGCAAGCTAGTACCATTAATGAGTTAGGTACTAGCCACTATTATATGCAAAATATGAATGTTAAAAATCTGTCTCAAATGATTATAGGTTAAGTAAAGTCTTTAGACATGCAGCTATCTGTAGTATCATTCCACTGAGATAAATGACTACATGACAGTTAAATGATAAAATTAATGTAAATATTTTCATTTTCTTATAGTCAAAAGGAGGCAATGCAGGAGTGAAATCTTACATTTTTACATTTATTTCACATCTACCCTAAATATAAGTTTAACTTTGTCATCTTAAAATCAGAGTTTAGAGTTTTCATTTCTGCCTCCCCTGTTTCTCAGCATGGTCAGGTGAGGTATCTACTTTAGATAGCTTCTTCCTGGTGTTCATGCATTTAGCAACAGACAACATATTTTTCCATCCTTGCTGACTCTCACACTACATAGGCAGTACATACCACAGCTAATACCTCTGTTCCAATGCGACCATCTACCATGTATACCAGTTTGTTCTAAGTCCACCAGTCAAAATACTGTTAAGAGCTCATTTATACAATGCCTTACCGTAGATCCACAACTTACTGTCTTTCCATCTCTTTTCATCATTTCCTGCTTCTCAGTGTCTTCTGACTTCTGTGTATCTGGCCTCTAAGACCTGTATTTATTGCTGTCCTGAATCTCTTAGATCTCAAATTAAAATAAACACTATGCTAAGTATTCTGTACAGATAATCAGATAATCTATGCGAAACTTTGATATGTTTATAAGCCCCCTAGACCTTAGATGTTTTGTACAAGGTCATGTTAAACAGAGGAATTGAGAATGAAATCTCTCTGACTCCACATTCTTCACTCCTGGCTCTTTCCCTCTGTTTTTCGGAGTGTTAGGAATATATGAAATATGCTCTGTCCCATCTAAATGAATCAAAACCATCTTTCCAGGGAGGGTGTTCTTTAAATGAGTACTTGACAAAGAATCTAAATACTGCTAGTTCAATTCCCAAATTCACAGAATGGAATGTAGGAAAGAGAATAAAGACCAAGGTTAAAGGATAGTGAATGCTTCAAAATTAGAAGACTACGTGACACGGCAGGATTCTGGGCACAGAAGTTGTCTGTATGTGAAGATACCTGGCCTTGGTGGGACCGAACATGGAAAAGGGGAATGGTGCTTGCTGTCATGCTGAGGCAGGAGTCATACTTAGTGGATAGGCTTGGAACTGGCATGGGAATGACCTGAACAAACCTTATTTCAGTGCGATTGCCCCAGAGGCATATAGACCATGAAGGTGCTAAGGAAGTTCTAGGGTAGAGAGGTCACTTTAACTCTACTGTAAATACAGGGAAATATGATTATTGTGATTTTATGTTTTTTTGGT
>LOEQ01009610.1:0-15394 GCA_001685075.1 Bramus lutescens
TTTGCTTTTCCACAAGCAACACATCTCTAGAACTTTCTCTAGACATTATTTAAATGTGTCTGATTTTTTAAATGCAAATAATTTTTATATAATATATTCTGATTATTGTTCCCCTCCCCAACTCCTTCCAGAGCCTCTCCATTTTTCCCCCACATTCAAATCCACACCATTTCTTATCTTTCTCATTAGAAAAACAGAATCAAAAAAGGAAACAAAGAAAAGAAAAAGAAAGAAAGTAATGGTAAAATAAAAACAACCGCACAGGAAAAGAAGAAAAAGAAATGAACAGAAAAGAAGAGCACAGGAAATACATACCTATAGATGCTAAGACACACACATTATTCACAGATATATTGATTAACGACACAAAAATCAGAAAGCATAATATATAAGCAAGGACATGTAAGCAGAGAAGGCTGAGAAACATTGTAAGTAAAAACAAACAAACAAAAAATAATTTATCAAACGTGCCCCTGAGGTCATTTTGCATTGGCCATCTAAAGCTTGCCATTGGGCCTGTTCTTAAGACTGCTTTGTGTATTCAATGAGACTTCATGGGAGATAAATAGGTTTTCCTTTGTGAGGAGATAGCTTCTGGGATCGGGTCAGGGTCTTCTGCCTACTTCTCCTCTCAGTACTGAGAGCCCCATCTGTGCTGGCAATGTGCATGCTATCAGCAGTCTCATTTTAAAACATGAACTCTAGNTCTTTCATCACCAATTACCTAAAATTTGGAGTTATGGTGCTAAAAGATCTGATCCTGTGAAACAATACTCCAAATGCTCTATACCAGCATTATTAACCTTCATAATGCTAAAACACTTTAGTACAATTTCTCATTTTCAGGTGGCCACCAACCATAAAATTATTTCACTTCTACTTCACAACTTATTTTGCTACTCTTATGAATCAGAAAGGAAATATCTGTGTTTTCTGATGGTCCTAGGTGACCCTTGTGAAAGCATCATTCACTACCAAAGGGGTGCCAACACACAGGTTGAGAACCCCAATCGTATACTACAAACTAGCTTAGAAAGCGCAGAGTGATTGAAATATCTGAAAATTACAATTAAATTTACACTTTATTCACTTTGGTAGGAGCAGCACAATGAAAGCATTGTTTTCCTCATTATTGTGCGCGGTCATTTCCAGGTGTACAAGGATGGACTACGATGGTGGAATAGCTTGCTATGAACACAGCAATATCCTCCTGTCAGAGTTACAGCCTCATGATCAGGAAGAGAAGCAGATTGTTCTAAAGATTCATGTAGCAGAATATGGCTGATATTTCGAATAATAGATCTCGGTCGTGACACGGGAAACCATTTTCACACCGTTTGACTTACAGAGGAAGCACCAGTAACTGATTATAGCTATCTGTCAAGGGTGTCATTTTTAAAGAAAAACCCTTTACAGTCTAGGTCTTTTATTTATTTTTGTACAAAAATATGGAACGCCTCACAAATTTGCTTGTCATCCCTGTGCAGGGGCCATGCTAATCTTCTCTGTATCGTTCCAATTTTAGGATATGTGCTGCCGAAGCAAGCACATTATTTACACTTAAAGTTACAATATCAACATGGTAATCTACAGAAAATATCATATTTATATACCTCCCCTTCTTCTACCTATTTTCTCTTTATTCTCTGCCAGCTCTAACTCTATACTTCATCACTATTACTTCCTATTTAAATGGGTGCTGAGGATCTTACATAAGTTCTCACACTTGTGTGCAAACACTTTACCATCAAACTATCTCATTAACTTTTACTAGATTATACCTTAATATTTCTGCTTAAGTAAAAATATGCACGTCTACTTCTCTACCATTGAACTCTGTGCTGTTTGTTGTTGCAATAATCTTCCCTGACAAAGCAAACATTAATAACAGTCACAGGTGTAACACCAGTGACTTACTAAATTAGTGGCTTCAGTTACCCCACAAAATGATACTAATGAACAATAATGCTAACCAAGTCTTGCTTCCTCCTTTCTCCTCTTGTTCTCTTTTATTCAAACCATGTGTAAAACCAAAGTACAAATACCAGCTTACCTAACTCAAATACATGATTCTCCCACTAGACTATATGAAAGACTAAGATGAGCACATAGTATTTTATGACTTCTTTATATTACAGAACCTCTTTGGCTAGGAAGGTAAAGGATAACCATTTACAAAGAAATTATGGGGTTCAGAGAAGAAAGTTCAGACTGGAGGTGAAATTTTAGGATTTTGAGATTATTGATTATGCTAACTTGCAAATAGTAGTGGATATTTGGATCCTAGGTAGAGTCAGAAGACAGATCCCACACATATCTCAAATGCCAGAGAAAACGGAACAACCCATATAATATTATACAAATCAAGTGGAATAAATCTCTAGAAAGAAAGCTTAGTGATCTTAGGTAATTATTTCAGTGAACGAGATGATTGCTGAATGCTGTGAACATGCTTTCTCAATGGGAAGTGAAATACTATTTTATCATATTTCCATCTGGCTTAAAGTAGAATGAGAAAAAATAACATTTCAAATAGAAATGTCACAAATATAATAATTTGATATCATATTTTGTATTATGTAACCTTTATTAGAATACACATATTTAAAAATGTTCTCTATGAATGATGTAAGAAATTAGAAACAAAGCAGTGTAAAAAATACCTTCTGTCAATATGCTGGTTTACTTCTTTTTTTTGAGGCTGGAGGGTGTATGTAAGTGGAGACTACTCATTCATTTTCTGAATGCCCAGACCCCAGTAATTACACAGAAACTATATTAATTACAACAATGCTGGCCCAGCGACTCAGGCATATCTTTTTAGCTAGCTCTTACATCTTAAATTAACCCTTTTCTATTAATCTGTGTATCACCACGAGGCTGTGGTGTACTGGTAATTTCCTGTATCTATGTCTTTTGACAGCTACATGGTGTCTCCCTGACTTGGCCTACTCTCTATATTTCTGTTTATATTTTCTGCCTGGCTTTATTCTGCCCTACCATGGCTGAAGCAGCTCCTTTATTAACCAATGATAATAAAACATATTCACAGCCTACAGAGGGGAATTCCACACCAGATTGTCTCACATTCTTTAGGCAAGTTCAGCAGTCAATTTTTCTTTGAGTCCTGAATGTTCACTTTATACAGCATACAATCAAGCAAGACTAATTTCTTGCCAAAATGGCTAGCCTTGGCACACTGAAGGCAAATTCCATGACGAGTTTCTTCAATGCTCATCAACCTCTCTGAAGTAACTGGTGCTGCCAGAAGCAGACATGTCTCACTGTTAAGAAAAGTCTAAGTTCTTAAAACATTTTAAATTCCATCTTCTGTAGGTATTTGAGGTGCTGAGGAATGTCTATCTAATTGAAATATATCTCTGTATATCTAGAATACATAACTAACATGACTATAAGTTTGACTATTATAGGTGATTATTAATCCATAATTTTAATTATACATTGCATTTTTAAATGAGCTGCGCAAGTACAAAACCTTAAACAAGAGCAGAAATACATATACACAGTGTTACTTGAGGAAGTGCTGTATTGCACACGATGTAAAGCACTTTGCTGAGAAAAATAGAAGGAAATGTTGCGAGACTAGGGCATGCTCACTTTTGTATTAGTTTTCTTGGAAATTATACCTTGTTGCCTGTGGTCTTAGCAATCCAGGAAGCTGGAACAAGGACACACAGGACAGCCAAAGTGTTTCCTAAAGTGGCTTAAGACATTGGAAGAATTTCAACTTTTCATTTCCTGGATTCTCCTTGGCTTAGAATACTCTCAGACATAGAGTCAATATCAACATGAGAACAACAAGCAAACAAACAAGAAACAACAAAATATAATAGTCATTGCCTTTGCTTTCTCATTTACTGTAAAACAGATTTGCATCAGGAGTGTCACTCTCTACCATAAATTTAGTGTGATGTCAATGTAATATCTGTTCCGGGAAAATGATGATTAGTTAGACACATGGTAAAGTTTTTACTTGAAAAAAAGAAATATCTTTTACAGATAGAGAATAATAGAAATATTTACAATTAGAAAAATAATAATAGAAAAAACTAAATACTAAAAATGACTAGCATCAAATACTAACAGCTAAACATCAGATAATAAGTTGACAATGAAAATTGGGACCTGCCATTTGTATGTCTGGGCAAACCAAGTGCTTTGAGGCCTCCTTCGTCTTCTGACCCTGCATCTTTGTAGATTTGGCTCATTTTTCTCCTTGTTTCTGCCTCCTTGAAAACCTTTCTATTACTGCAAAGAAGCAAAAGAGAGAGAAAGAGAAAAGAAAAAGAAATACATGGTTCTGCTTTAATTAATCAATGCTAAGATAATTGTTCTATGGAAACAATCGTGATCCAAATGCCTCTCTCCTGAGAACCTCCCATGCACCCCCACTGTCTGTAGAACACAAGGCGTGTTACTGAGACTACAACATTCTTTGCTCTTCCCTGTCTGTCCCGGTCTAATCTTCTGGTCTAGATGAACTGCTTGACCTAGTTTATTTACTCATTCCTTACACCCAAAACTCTGCTCTTTCCATATTCACCCTTGAATTCTCATACAGTCAGGTCAGCCCAGTCTCTACCTCTATCCTAGTTCTGCCCAGAACTCACGACTTTGTGCGCTCCTTTTCCTCTTTCTTATCCATCTTCCGAAATTAGCCACCTGACCCTTTTCTGTTTACTGTACTGTAGCACATATTTGTTAAAATACTCATTATTCTTCAGAAGTAGGTTTCCTACCTGCTTTCCTATGGAGCGTAAGTCTGACCTACTTAGTATTTATTACTGCATCTGTACTACTATGTAAACACTTCAATAACATATTTAATCAGGAATGTTCCTCTTTTCTTTGACAACTGTTATGTTACATGATGTCTTCATGCATGATTATTTTTAGGGTCTAATCATTATCCAGTTATTGTCTTCTTTATAATGTTGAAATTGTTAAGTTTTGTTGATTCAAACTCGTTTAAAAGAGTAATGAAAAATCACCACATAACCTTAGGTTCTAGACCTTATATCCTTATATTAATAATGTATTCTTTGATAGCCTCTTCCCTTTTTTTCTTAAGAAAGCTGATATGTTTTGTATAGGTTTTAGTCTTATGAATGTGGCTTTGAGCCAATAAAAACTCGGAATTTATTGTCAATCCTTTGGCGTGTCTCTACAGCTGATCCCATCACTAGCCTTTTCTTTTGACCAACAGTTTTTTCCTTTGCCCAACACTTTGCTATGATTCTCATTGTCCTAAGTACACTAAACTCATTAAGAATAGTATCTGCATGCAGTTATCAGTGAAAATAAGGGGGTTTAAATGACATTAGCATTCAGTTATAATATGTGTTATGATCACACTGACTTAGTATATTCCTTTCCATCTCTCCCTTCCAATTTCACAATTAACTCACCATTCCCTAAATAATTTCTGCTTTTTTCACATCTTGATTTATAACATAGATGACATTTCAATCACTATATAGGCATAGCCTCTTTATTTATTTCTGTAATTTCCCCTACTTATCATTTTAATGACACCTTTCTTTTCTTCATCCAATTTCCTTAGCACCATCTCCCTACTCAGAGTGATTTAATAATCTGACTTAGACTACAGTAATAATTTTGTATAATCACATCCTTTAACTTGTCACTGGGTTTATGTTTTCATAATGCCTTGAAATCAATAAAACTTCTTTACTTAAATCTTTAATATTTCATATTTCTAGTGAATCATGTCAACAAAATATCTGAAATTCATAAGCATTCATGATTTGGTTCTATCAAATATCTGCCACATTTGCTTATACTGTCTACACTTTATGGATCCTCAGAATAGTCATAGAGTACCACTTATTGATATTTCAAAATTCTGCTTATTCTTTATGATCTAGCTAAAGTAGCAAACTCATCTTTCTACCATCATCAAATATGTACCATTTCTCTATTTGACAAATTAAATTCTATAAATTGAAACAAAAAATGCTACATTTAAAACTAAGGTTTTTTTTCCACAACAAAATCTTAGAAGGGTTAAAATATGGGCTGAGACTTGCATGTGACCAAATAAAATCACTTGTGAGACAGATGAGGAGTGAATATGATAACTATGCTATTAAATATAGCACAACGGAACAAGTTACATGAGCGTTTGCTGTCTTAACTTCCTAAATGTTAAATGAGAGAAAAGAGCAGCTTAAAATTGCTTTGTTAAAAAAGATGATAATTATAATTTATTTATAAATTTATTTATAAATTTAGTGGCTGATGCATGCATAACATTAAATAAAAAACAATCTGTAATCACTATTATGGATATTATAACTAAAGTAGAAAAAACTGCTTATTAAATAAATAAATCTATATGGCTATATTCAAGAAAAAGGCTGAATGGAAGGAAGGAATGGAGAGAGAGAGTGAGTGAGTGTGTGTGTGTGAGAGAGAGAGAGAGAGAGAGAGAGAGGAGAAAGCAGAGTAGGTGACACATTTACTGGTGTTGGTTGTAGAAACTTGGTGCTTTGTTTTAGCCAAGAATTAGGCTGACCGTCCTACCTTTTTGCAAAGTTTTTGCTACCGATTCATAGTTTTATTTCCATAGAATTTTACTGATCCCTTCTCTGATTTATTTTATTACTATCTGAAATACATCCCTTTGTGTGGTAAATACTGGTTTGAAGTATTTATTTTTCCCAAGCCAGGCAAATGTGAGTGACAAAGAGCTTGCTGCACATGACTAGGCTCTCGTGTCATTATTGAGTTCTCAGTGCTCAGGTGAAGATGAAATCCTGAACTGTGTAAAGCTCCAGCTATCTCCAATGTCTAGGTATGATTGCCCCGCAACTGAGGTTAAAGCTCCCACTAAGATGCAAAGAAAATTGAGTCTTCAGCAAGTGGTACTAGAGTGGAGGGCCAGCCATTTTTTTTTTTAAGTATTTGGACAATTACATTTCCTGGATGAGTTTGCTCTACCAGCTTCTGAATTGTTGCCTTGTTTAATGTACCCCAGAATTTCTTAGGACAGACAATAGGAAGAAACCATTTTCCAATCATGTGCATTTCTTGGAATTGAAGGAATTTCTTGAATGTCTTACAAGCCACAAAATTAGCATATCATTAAATACAGCATATATACAGTTGCAGAAGAAGATAGACCATCATCTTCCCAGCTTCACCTTGACTCTTGTCCTCCACTAAAGGTAAGAATTTCAAGGTGATATTTACATACTATTTTCATGATTTATTTGAAACTAGACTACATTATGGAAATAACATAATTACTTAAAATAAGGTTTTTTTGAAATTAGATTTTAAAAGAAGTGAAGAGATTATTTTAAAAATTAGGCTTAAAAATGCAGAAATGCCTAGAAAGATTTTATACAAATTACAATGACTACTGGCTTCTTGAAAATGATAATATGTAATAATAAATATATAGAAATTTAAAATTGATTTCTTACATATCTCATTTGATTTGATGTATTTTAGTTTAAAAAGGCATCCAAATTATGTCATTGAAAGATAGATATTTACTAGGAAACATTTATAAGCTGCAAATTCCATGTTTTTAAATAAGAAGATTTTAACCATAAAACTAGTTCAAGGTCTTAGATCCTTGATCTAGCTTATAATATTTCAGAAAACATTATGATATGTGGAAAATAGAAACAAAGCTTTCTTCTTGTGAAAGAATTATAGAAACGTCATATATTACTTAGAAACAGTGATCATGGTAATATGATTGGGTGAAAGAAAATCAGCTTATAGCATACCAGATAACAATGAAGTTCTAGTATAAAATGGGCATATAAAACGGTAAGAATAAAATATAAGAAATGCAGTGGAATTCTCCCCACATGCATAATCTACAACGGTACTACTTTCTTTTAAACTAGGACGATTAAATTAGATGGAACAGGTTTTAGACAAAGAAAGGCTAGTAATAAATTATGAAACACCCATCAGAAGAAAAAAAATATTATCAAAGAAAGAATAATTTTCAACCATCAAGTATTGGAAAGAATGCTTTTTAAGTATTTTTAATTTTTTATTTTCATGCTGAGATCACCCACAAGCAACACAACAGTTTATACAGATTGTCTACCAATTCACTCTAGAAGTGAGGCTCCCTAGTGCTGAGACATTCTTATTTTGTTCACTAACTGGCCAACTGTAAGTGCTAAATAGTTTTAAATAAATGATTATTAAATGGTTCCAAAGTTATGACTTCTTTGTAGCATTTGTAAAGCATCCATACGCCTGTTAACAAAGAGATCTAATAAAAATGAAGGGAAGAGAGCAGTGAGCTAGCTGAAAATCCTTCTGGTGCTGCTGAAGTCCAAATTTGATGTCTAGCAATAGGAGTGCTTAGGAGCCAGAGTAGAATTTGACTTTGACTGACTAATCTCTTACAACTTCTTCATCTTTTCTTTCCCAGGACTTGACAACTATGAAGGTCTTCATCCTCACCTGCTTTGTGGCATTTGCTCTTGCAAGTGAGGTATGTAAAGAAACTTCCTAACTTATTAAGATATAGGGAATGGTCTGCTCACTTATAGACAATAACAGCGGTGAGCACTCAGTATAGAATTAATGGAGAATTTCAGATGTTTATTTAATCACTGCTTCTTTGAGGGTGAAGTAGTATTTCGAGAGTCCTGTAGGGTCTCAAAGCTAGAACAAATGCTTACTGCACTATTGTAGCACCAGTTCCCTAACAGAAAGGAAAACAGATGAAAAAGACAACAAAACAAGGCAATAGGACTTGTTTTTGTCACTCATAAAATCAATGCACAAGTTTATCTACTGTAAGAATGTACCAATAAAAGTTTACTAAGAAACCAGAGAGTTAGTAAATGGAATTTTTCAAGATTCTAACAGGCATATAACAACTTTTTTTTAAGTTTCTGAAAGATGTAGATGACATAAAAGTCAAATAGGAAACATGTTTAGTAGCAGGTATACATAGTCACTAATAATGTGTTTGTTTTTTCAAAAGCAAACACTCAGCACATAGTCACTAATAACGTGTTTGTTTTTTTTTTTTTCAAAAGCAAACACTCAGCGTTTCCTCTGAGGTAAGAGGTTTACCCTAAACTAACTACATTTTTAATGATCTGGAAGTTCTAATTAGTTCCATAAATTAAAATATATGTATTATTATTGTTTTATATATGGAAAGCATTTCTAGCAGTGAGGTAAGGCAAATGCCACTCAGAGACAGCTTCTAAACTTAGAACAGTGAAGTGCTATCCTTCTGCTGAGTTAAATTGCCTTAGTTACACTATATCATATGCCTCAAGTAAATATGCTTTCCATTATAGTAGGGCAGAAAAATATCTAGATTGCTGCATATTCTATAATGTACCAAGTTAGTTTCTCATTTGAAATTTTTTCATTGCCCTTTTTTTTTATTTGAGAAGCTAGCCATCAAATTCTCTGCCAAGAGCTCTCCCCAGTTTGATCTATGTTTTAATATTTACTATGTGCCTTTTGTGGATCATTCATTGCCTAGGAAATACAGCCCAAACTAAAGACAGATGCCAATAGAAATAACATACTTGCTCTATAGTGCATAGGCCTGCTTACAGAAGGATGTATTTGGTTATTAAACAGTCGTTTAGGTAAATAAAAATAAGTGAGATGTAATGTAGTCCTAAATCTACCTGAGAGCATCACATAGATGCCTTTCCCTTGAACAACTTATTCACATGTGGTGCCATTTGTTTTTTAGAAAAAAGTGTATACTTTTCAGAATTCTAAAAATGCCTCAGAGGAAGTATTTATTTCTCATAGTTTATTTGGAGGCTAATATATGTTCTCTCTTGACTGCAGTCATCTTTCTTGTGTAGAATAAGTTCATACAGAATGTCAAAATAGTTCAAATACAAGTTTCCTCAATTTTCCCATTAGTAATGCATTAAAACAGCCTACCAAGTCCCTTAATTTTAAATATACATCGAAAATACTATTTACTCAGTACAAGTTAATGATTCTTTTTTTAATTATTTGAAGGAATCTACTGAAAATATCAATGAGGTAAATCCATTATATTTAATAACCATACTTCATTTTGGAAGGTTAAAATTTGGGATTTTTAATGTACACTTTGTTTCTAACAGAAACTTCAGATGGTAGAGCAAATGGAACAGCTGCAAGCAAAGGTAAATTGCTCATGGAAAATTTATGTCTTGGTTTTGTGAAGTGTAATACCAGAAAATAATTATACCATGTCTGTTCATAGTAAACAAAGGTCATACACCAGTGCTATGAAAGCACACTCAGCTGTCAACACATTTCCTAAATCATGATTGCAGTTAATGGTGATATTATCTGTTCTTAATAATTAACATAAGCATTGCTCACATAGAAGCCATTTTCCTTTTATAGTCTCAATGAATATGTTGATGAAAGGACATATTGACATTGGTTTTAGTCCACATTTTGGTTTATGATAATATTTGTTCTTTGTGTTTACCTAGTCATAAGGGCATTTCTAGTCCAAAGATAGGAGGAGTGAGATACAGAACAGCTGAATGCAGCACAGCTTAAGCTCTGATATAAAGTAGAAGAGGTTGCCTTCAAATCAGTGGTTTTCTGAATAGCATCTAGTTACACTATTAAATCATACTTATGACCATATATTCAATTCAGCATAGTAATTTAACTTTGACAGTTCATTTTCTTCAGTAACTTACTTGATGTTCACATCATATTTTTTAAATAAAATTAAAATTTTAGAAATCGATACCTCTCGAAAAGGTTAAGAAAATTATTTTTTTTGCCAAAAGAAGTCATTCTAGATGTTGACCAATATTAAGTGACTCACAGAAATTTAGTCACAAATTGAGGCTGATTTTTCCCCTTAAAACCAAATAAAATAAACTTTAGCATTGTCCCATTAAACCTTTTAAGATTAATTTACTTTCAATTATAAAATTATTTTTTCTATTATCAGTCTTCAAAGGTTGAGGAATCAATGCTCTCGCATACCTATGAATATGTAACTACACATATAGACATGGGAAAAAGAGAAAAGAGTTTAAAAATTCATGAATATCAATTTCATTTTGCACTATAATTTATTTATGACTGGAATAGGCTAGGGTAAAATTCTTTAAGAACACTGTACTTATTTTCTTAATATGACCCAAGAGAATGTCTTCCTATTTTGTTCATCTTTCAAAAAAAATAAACTGCTGAGATCGCTTGTTACTCTCTGTACCCAGACTTGACAAAAATGCACCATTTACCTCAGGTTGGTCTCAAAGTTATAGCAATCCTCCTGCTTCAAACTCTCAACAGAAAGATCTAGAGGCATTAGACACCATCCCCAGCCAGAGCCAAGATAGTGTCTTAAGCAAAAGCCTTTGCTCAATTATCATTGGTTAAAAGATTAATTAATTAAGAGGGATGATGTTGCTGAATCGCGCACTGAAAGGTTCTTTTCTTTCTAGGAAGTGCTCCAGGATAAAATTCACCCCTTCATTCAGTCCCAACCTCAGGCCTTTCCTTCTGACCAGCCCATCTCCTGCACTCCCTTTTCACAAAACACCCAGCCTATTGCTCAACCCCTTGTAGTGCCTTCTCTTGGGCCTGTCATTTCTCCTGAACTGGAAGCTTTCCTTAAAGCTAAAGCCACCATCGTTCCCAAGCACAAAGCCACATCCTCTCTTAACTCTGAAACTGTGCTCCACCTCATTAACCCTCAAGTCCTCAGTTTTGCTAATCTTGCAAACCAGCACATTCCTCAGGCTCAGGTCCAGGCCCTGGCACAGGCCCTGCAGGCTTTTCTTCAGACTCCGGTGGTTTCTTCTCAGACCCAGGTGACTATTCCTCAGTCCAAAGTTCTGTATCTTCTCCAGCAAGTAGCACCTTTCCTTCAAACAGATATGCCTATCCAAGCCCTTCTTCAATACCTAGATATTCTGCTTAGCTCCACCCTCCAGTTTCCTGCCAATCAGCCACCTCAATCCCCCACGGTAAGTAGAAATTTATTTCCTTTTAAATTTCCCTCAGAATGTGCATATGATAACACTAAAAGAAGAAATGAGAGCTGTAGAATGGAAGAATATATGTATAATTCATCCATAAATAGAAAATCCTCAATGCGGGCTATAAAATAGAGTCACCTGGAGATCTTCACTTGCACCTAATTCCCAGTGCCTAGCACCTTACAGACTCTGATATAACTGTTATGATTGTCAAGACAAAGGTCATGGTCTGTTGTAAGTAGACAATTCCAAGAATGCCGATTTAACAGGTCGACTTAAAATTCTGATTTCAAGAGTATTAAGGCTGACTAAACCACAGTTAAACATGGCAATTTATTAGATTGAGTAGCAAGTTTCAACAGATTTCTCAGATTTCCTTGTGCATATTTATTATCCACATATTGCAGTTTATTTGTTATTGGAGTATATGTGCATGGGATCAAAAGATTGAGTTGTTTCGTTTCTTATATAGATATACTTCAGGCAGGTGCTACATTAAAAGGGAAAATTTATACTTATTTATTTGTATTTGCTTGAATTTAGGTCTAAGAGGATTTCCAAGATAATATGTCCTCCTCATTTTTGGTAAGATTCTGGAAATTGAAGATCAGAGTGAATATTTTTGTAGTTGACATTTTTTTATTTTCCATTATTTTATATAAATACAGCAGAGTAGCAAATTTAATCACAGTATTAATTTATTTATCACTGTGCTCTCACTGGTTGACAGCTTCTTACTAATGTGATATGAGGCATAGCTTAAATTTCAAGAAACTTATAACTTTATTTTTTGTCACTAATATATATCTGTCTCATTCAAAAATCTTTTATCTTTACATCTTAGATAATTAAGTTAAAAAAAACTCAGAAATGAAGTTTTCATATTTTATGTGAATACATTATAGCTTTCATTACAGGACAATTTTCATTTCAATGCATACATTATGTTTCACAAATTTTATGTTTACTGCATTTAAAATAGTTTTTAAATTCATGATTCAAAGCAAATTACTCAGTCCAGGTATTAACAAGGTACAATAGAGCAGATAATATAGATTTGAAGTTCTAAACTACAAAACTATGTAGATTTGAAGAAAGACTAGGCATTTTGCAACAATTTCTTGTGAGCCTATTCATTGAATACGAGTTTTATGCCTCTAAGGAAAGGAACGTACGTAGTGTGCTTTTATAAAGCAATTGCTTTTTGTGTACCCTAACTGGTGAAAGTTGAATGAATATAAAACCATGATTCTCAACCTGTGAGTAGAGACCCCATTGAGAGTGACAAGTCCTTTCACAAGAGTCACATGTTTGATAGCCTGCATATCAGATATTTACATTATGATTTAAAACAGTAGCAAAATTACAGTTATGAAATAGCAACGAATTAAATTTATGGTTGGGGATCACCAACGCATGAGGAAGTGTACTAAAGGGTCACAGCGTTAGGAAGGTTGAGAACCACTGACTTGAAAATCAGAACTGATCCTACTTTTTTTTTTTCACAGAATTGACTGAGACTGGAAATGAAACATCTTTTTCATCTTTGGATCATGGTACAAAAAATGTTATACTTTTGAATGAATCTACATGGAAAAATTTTATTCTTTTATTTATTCTATGTCTAATACAGCATTCATTTCATCTGAGTTTGACTCGTGAATTCTTTATGCCTTTGAATTGTATTTCATATAATATCATAAAAGTTACATAGTGAGGTAAAAATGCATGTCATTATGTATACAAAATATAGTTTGTGAAATCGAGAACCCATTTCCTTTCCAGTCATTTCAATAAACAATCCTTTAGGCATATTTAAATGGTCTTGTCTTTATTGCAGTTTTCAAACTTTCTAAATATTGTTCAGTTTTAATGCAAACTGTTCATGTATGTTAAAAATTATCATATAACTAACTGCTTTGGAAAGGCACAGCAGTATGGCTTGAATTTGAAGGCTGAGGCTTGGTAGCCAAGAGTCCAAGGCCAGGCTGCCCAACATAGGAGATCTAAGTTTGCTAGGCGACCTGGTGATATCTTGTCTAAGAGAAAACAAAATAAAGCAGAAATAAATTTAAAAATCTAAAAGAGGAAAGTAGATATACCAATGATAAATATGGAAGAACGTTAAGAAATCAAATGCAATATTTGAAATGATGACTAAACAAAAATGAAAGTGCAGAGGAAAATTTAGATTGATGTATATCCTTTTTGCTTCCTCAAATCTTGGTTCATACTTCTTTTCCTGTGCATTTATTGCATCTGTGATTTCCACTCAAATAGATCCTATACTGGGTGGTAAATTTTGTACTCATTCTACAAAGATTATTGCAAATTTGAAATTTGTGGCATGCCTCTGTCACATGGCAGCTAAGTGGTGCTCAGGGAAATGTTTATTTTCTCATAACTTCAAACTTTGCATCTATAAAGTATTAAACAAAGTCTCACTAAAGTCTTCATAGTGCATCAGCAATATTCATAAGGAACCACAGAAAACATGATAGAATCTCACGGTGGCTTTGCTCTTCCAATGTCTTTTCACCAGCATATCAGTAGTCTACCACAAGCTGAACTGTATTAGCCTCAATCGCCCATCACGAGAAAATCAGTAATCTGTCACAAGCAGAACTGTATCAGCCACAATTGCCCATCACCAGCAAAACATTAATCTACCACAAGCTGAACTGTATCAGCTACAATCACCCATCACCAGCAGAACATTAATCTACCGCAAGCTGAACTGTATCAGCTACAATCACCCATCATGAACAAATCGTAATCTACCACACGCCGAACTGTATCAGCCACAATCGCCCATCATGAGCAAATCAGTAATCTATCACAAGCTGAACTGTATCAGCCACAATTACCCACCAGCAACATATCAGTGGGCTACCACAACAGAACTGTATCAACCACAATTGCCCATCACTAACATATCAGTAGTCTACCCCCAGCAGAATTGTATCAGCCACAATGGTCCAGTAAAGAAAGTTGTATGTGATGTTCTGATCACTATAATCTATGGTTATGCAGTGACTGTTACATTGTGACGGGTGCTCTCTCTTTCTAGCAACTTTTTTCATTTATACAAAATTTTTTCATTTATACATTTTTATTATACATTCAATCTCCTGAATTTATGCAATGACTGATATTTAGCAATTGATACTTCTCATATCGTCAGTGTTTTCCTTCCCTTACTACACTGTAATTGTAAGGAAAACCTTTATTTGCTGAAGTGTGTATCTTAAATGGAAAATCTCTTTAATGTAGTACTTTTAAATTGTCTTCACTTCTTTGGCCCACTCCAGACAGTGCTTTTAACTTTAAACTCACTCGAGGCACGTTTTTGCTCATCTCACACACACACACACACACACACACACACA
>LOEQ01009610.1:18571-43071 GCA_001685075.1 Bramus lutescens
TTATTTCGGGGTATAAGCTAGCCGTGCGGGAGCCGGCCAGACGAAAGCAGGCCCGCTCCCCTTATTACTACAGAGTGGGATAAGTTGAGAGAATGAGGAGGGGAGAGAGTGGGAACTTTATTTGGTATATATAATGAAAAAGACAGCTTGTTTTATTTTTTAATTAAATTAAAAAAGAGCAAAAACCCCAGTACAGCAACCCCCTAAAATAAGAAAACAAAATGAAAACCACCCTCAAAAGAAATGAAACAAACAAATACAAAACTTGGAAAAATAAAAATAAAATCTTGAGAAGTCCATTTTTTATCAATTACTTCAGAACACAAGGCCTGTTGTGGAGTGGTTAATTTGCCCAGTGTCACTCTCTTAGATACAACTCATTTTCCTTCCCCCATAGGTATAAGTGACAGTTCAGTTGTTAACCTTTACGCTAGTGGCTAGGTTTTTATTTAAACATCCATTAATTTTTTAAATATAAATACTAAAATATAATAGGGTAAAACAAACACTATCACATTGAAGTTGGACAAGAAAAACCAACAGAAGGAAAAGAGCCCTAGAGAAGGTACAAAGATCAGAGATAATCTCACCTGTCCCTAGGAATCCCATAAAAACACTATTTTCAATAAAAGGAAAAATACATATGTAGACATCATTCTTTGATGTGGATTAAGTTGTTAATTAGAAATCCTTATGTATATATTTTGTTTCAATGGACACCCTAATATCATTGGAATGTGGATGTAAAATTTTAATAAGAATAGTAAACTTATAAGATTTGGAGGAGTTAATTTTGGAAATGTTGATATCAGAAATTACTTAATAATGAGAATCATATAGTTCTTAAAACAATGACTAAGACATATAGTCCTAGTCTGCAGTCCTGACCCAGCCACAGAAGTAAGATGTGACTGCTTTGCTGAATAAGGTACTGAGCCAAGTGGCTAGCATAGACAAGCATAATGGACTAATATAAGTTATAAGAGTCAATAAGAAGCCTGAGATAGTAGGCCAATCAGTTTATAACTAATGTAGGTCTCTGTGTGATTTCTTTGGGACTTAATGATTGTGGGAACCAGGCAGGACAGAAATTCAGACAACAGAATTGCACCCATGTGCACAACTGCATCTACATAAAGCTTGAGAGAGCTTGAGGAGTAAGTCTAGACAGAAAAGAATAAAGTTAAGCACAGCTTGTTGATAGCAGCAGTTTCTCAGGTGGGCTCTGTTTGTTAGAGGTAAATGTGTCTCATTTAAGAGAGGCTTCCTGACTCAGCTTTAGCTGTAAAACCTTGCAGCTCTTTTAAGAGGTCCTGCCATGAAACCCTTAAATGGCATTGTTGAAAAGCTGACGACATGGTTTTTGGTTTTCAGCCATAGCAGGAAAAAAGCCACACTGCTTTAAAATGCCAGCTTTCTAGGCCATCCTCCCAGCGCAAACTCTGACTCTTTCAGGCAGGTGGTCTGGCTTTGAGTGTGGTTTGTGAGCAGACTGATGCAGCTTGCTGCTGGCAGGGACCTTGAAACGCCATAGAGTTGTAGCAATAAACATGGCTATACCCAGTATCTCTGCCATGAGGCTGGAATCTCAGAAAGCTAAGGAATGGGGTGTATCCAGCCATCAAATCCACGGCATTAGTCCTCTCCATATTGCTTAACAAATTAAAGACTCACGCGGTCAGAAAAAGAGATATGCAGTAAAGATAAAGTCAAAGAAAAGGAAACCTCTAAATGGTTTACAGAATATTTAAAAATATAACCAGGCTTGGGAGAGAAAAGAAAAAGGTTAAAATCCTTAAAATAAAAAAAGAAAGAGAGTAGTTGGGAGTGGTGGCACACACCTTCAACCCCAACACTTGGGAGACAGAGGCAGACAGGCCTCTGTGAATTCAAGGTGTGGTGACACACACCTTTTATCCCAGCACTTAGGAGGCAAAGACAGGCAGAACTCTGTGAGTTCAAGGAAAGCCTGGTCTACAGAGTGAGTTCCAGGACAGTGATATACAGAAACCCTGTCTCAAAATGCCAAAAATATAAAAATAAAAGAAATAGTTTAAAATAAAGCCACATAAAGATGGAAAACACACAGAAAATCTGGATACTGTATATTATTATACTCTCTTTGAATTGTTTGAATGTTGAGGAAGGAGGAAAAGCTGCTAAAAGATATTTGTTTATAAATGCTGCTGAATTAATTCAAGATAGGTATTTTGAAATTACCTTGACTTCAAAATTGAAGTCAAAAGATATGTGACTTTGGAGAAGAGGTTTTGCTTTTATTTCCACAGAAAAATGAGAGGCTATGGATTCATTCTGAAGGAAGACCACCTGAGAGATCTCTGGTAGGAACAGATGACCTAGACATCTGAGTTCTACATCCAGAACAGGTTCAAGACTGCTGCCTGAGATGATCAAGACTCACAGGATACTCCAGTCAGGACTTGATTGTAGTTCTAAATTTTCTTTATGTTCCTATAATATTATCAGCTTCTCCAACCTGCAGGAAGTAGCCTGGAAAACTATGCCCACATTCCCTAAAAAAAAATGGACTATGGATATTTTCCTTTGTTTAGAATGTTGGTAACAAGTTGTTATGGCTAATGGTCAGGAGAAAAGCTAAACAAAGGATACTAGATTCAGAGTTCTTTTTTTTTAAAGAGGGGAAAATGGTGAGGGACAATGGTTTATAGTCTGTCAATTATATTTTAAATAAATGCTGATTTTCCAGTAGCCAGGCAGAAAGCATAGGTGGGACAACCAGACAGGAAGCAGAGGTGGGTCAATGAAAACAGGTTTTTCCGGGAAGAAGGAAGTCCTAGTCTGCAGTCCTGACCCAGCCACGGAAGTTATCTGTGACTGCCTAACTGAATAAGGTACCGAGCCATGTGGCTAGCACAGACAAGAATAATGGGCTAATATAAGTTATAAGAGTTAATAAGAACCCTGAGCTAATGGGTCTCAGTTTATAACTAATGTAGATCTCTGTGTTATTTCTTTAGGACTTAATGATTGTGGGAACCGGGCATGACAGAAACTCAGACAACAATTTACTATTTGATTTCCTCAAAGAACTTAAAATTCATTACAAGAAGTCATTAAACACATGGAATGGCAAGTAAGAGAGGGGGAAAAGAATCTACAGTATTTGTAATGGCTTGAATATAAACTGTATAAAGAGCCACATTCAGATTAGTAAAACAACCATTGCTGTAGTGTACATCCTATGCAACAGAATGGGTCAGTCTTAAATAAAATAGATAAACTGTTTCAGTTGGTATCACCATCGTGATCTTGACCTCTTTGTTCATATTCTCAATCCTCCCACTCTTCAACTGGATTTTGGGAGCTTAGCCCAGTGCTTCAATGCAGGTCTATGCCTCTGTTTTTTATCAGTTGTTGGATGAAGTTTCTATATTTAAGATATTCATCAGCTGAATGATGTGTGGTTTGAAGGAAAATAGCCTCTAATGAGAATAGTGCTATTAACAACAAGGTATGGCCTTGTTGGAGGAAGTGTGTCACTGTTGGGGCAGGCTTTGAAGTCTCTTGCTCAAGTTTTCCTCAGGGTAACTCTCAGTCAGTTTCCTGTTGCCTGCAAGATGTAGGGCTCTCGGCTCCAATACCATATCTACCTGCATGCTGCAATGCTCCGCACCATAATGATAATATACAGAACCTCTGAACTGTAAGAAAACCTCCTCAATTAAATGATTTCCTTATGAGTTGCTGCAATCATGGTGTCTTTTTATAGCAATAGAAACCCTAAGACACATTATCTTTCTTAGAGTTTCCTAAAATAATTTATTCTATTCAAGCCTTAGATACTTGAATAGACAGAACAAGAAAGAAATTTGGATGAGCAATAAAATTTGGAAGGTGTTCAGATCTCTATTTCTCAATGAAAATGCAAATTCAAGACAGCATATAATAGCTAGAGGGGCTAAAATGAAAAGAATCAAAGACCAGAAATACAGTATAAAATCAGAACAAAATAAAGCAACAACAACAAAATGAACAGAGGTCAAAGAATGCTTCTCAATGCTGACTTAAATGAAGATTGGCAAAGCACAATCAAAATATCTGTTAATATTTGTTAAATATGATGATAGTGTACTTTGATTATTGGTCAATGACTAATGGTCCCATTGATAAGCATGCTACGTTAAAACCACATTCAATAATTATTAAAACATAATAAGGGTTTGTTCAGAATTTCTCTCTCTCCCCTCTCTCTCTTACATACAAATACACATATGCACAATGACAACAGCAAAAAATATTTGCAGACAGAATTTTGACTTCAGTAAATGTAGGTCTGTCCACAACAAAGAAACAGGGCGGGGGAGGAGTACATGACAACTTACTAAGAGAAAGCATCATAATTTCAAGGATTCTGGTAGAAGCAAACTCAAATGATACCGAGAACAAGCCAGAGTAACTAGATATTACTTAAAGTAATGAGACAAGTAACCAGATCAGATAGTGAGAATAATCAAGTACTGAGAGGGGTGTTATTAGATCAACTTACAAAGGTTCTTTGCTAAAATTTGGTTTTCCAAGTAAGTACATATATGGGCTTACATGTTTCAGAAGCCTGTATAATATATGATAAAACAAAGAATAATTGTCAATTGCCAAAATAAATGCTAGACTGAATCATATACTAATGGTATTAGCAATATATTTTGGTCCCTCAGTCTACAATCCACAAAAGTATGATTTAATACTATTTTAGATAAATTTAAAACAAGGGAATGCAATATCTTACTGTAATTGAGATGAATAAGCCTATCACCTAAAAATAACATGATTGGGTTTTAGGTAAATAGCATTCTATGGCTACAGCTTAAATAGAAGAAAGGAGAGATTGTATAACCCATAAGTGGAATATACTATCACCTTAATAAAATACATAAAAAATTTTATTTATTCTTCTGTGCTTTGTCTATCTTTGTCCTTTGTCATGTGTTCATTGCTTTCAGAACTGATTGAAAATCCACACCGATGGATAGAATTTTTTAAGCTTAGTGCTTCATTCAGGTCATAGATAGTTGATGCAATGTCACCCAAATTTGCAAACTTTCCAGGTTTTAGGTAACGTTTAGAAGAGTAGGCCATCAATGATCAAATGAATTGTACTGGAAAATACTACTCTGTCTATTTTTATCAACACAAGCATTGCATAAGAATGGCGTAAAGTCTATTGTTTCTCCATGAAGCTTTGAATAGCAGAAAAACCAGGAGATTCACATGTTATAGGAATATCACGAATTGTGAGCATATTCTAACTGAAACTATCATTAGAAGACTCACAAGACTCCCCAACCTCAGATTCCAAATAAGAATCAGTTATATGTGTATATCCCTTTAATGTAGAGAAATCAAATCCCAAAGGAAGGATCCTGAAATTAGATCATATTTCTCAGTTTAATGCTTGCACTCTACCTTTGAGTTTTGTGGTATTTACTTGGAAAAAGAAATATTTCAACATTTTACAGAGTCTGAGATTTATGCTTTTCCCCATTTCTCCTTAGTGTGGAGAAAACTCTGAAGAGCTATGGTTCGTGATACCATTTCTTTAGAGCCAAGTAACAGATGATGTTGAGTGTGATTTTTCCACTAATTCTAGGAAGAACAAAACCATTGCTGGTTAATTCCCTGGCTGCTAAGTTGCCGTGTATGGTTTGAATGGCTATAAAAGACTGCTTTATTCACCCTTATGTATAGAGTAAAGAGGTAGAAAAGGTGCCCTTGAAATCATGTCTCTTATAGTTAAATTGTAAATTAAGTGTTCTTCATTTCTAGGCAAACTACAGAGTGTTAATGACTGAAAAGGGGAATGTTAATGAGTCAAATAATAATAATGAGATTCTACTTCCTGATATTTCTTGGAAGATAATGAGGATTATGAAAAGTATACAGAAGAAATGGGAGCTACTTATTGCAGATGACAGATATTTTACGTGTGAAAAATTTAAAGTTTCTTGTATTTGTCTTGCACAAAGCAATCTTGCAAGTTCATAATCTTCAAGCTGTTTTTAAAAGTAAGGAAATATAAGCAATTTGTTTTATCTTACAAAAAAAAAGACCTTACTTCACTCAACTGTCTCATGGACAGATTTAACCTAGTTTGGCACTGCAGTTTAGATTGCAGCAAATACAGTTGTCTGTTCTATTAATAATCTTGGATTAAACTGATATATTTACTCTTGTGGGGTTACTTTTTAGTTTCTCACATACATTCATTACTTTGCCTCAAGCGTGTCCAGATGGCAAAAGTAAAGCATACCTAGATTCAAACTCCCAATGTCCCCATCACTCACTTACTGGTGCATTATGATCAGATGGCAGATATTCTATGAAAAAGCAACTTTAAATTGAAGGTACTCTATATAGCTTACAAGTATCTTTTGACTTTCAGCTCCAGCTAGAAATAAAGATATCTAAAAATATTCATTAAAATTGCATAAAGTTAGCTTAAACACAATTTCACACAAACACTCCATACAGTTATGTAAATATCCAATAATGACAGGAATACATGATTTGTGCCTTAAAATGCAGTTTATTGAAAAGAGGAGAAAGAAAATCTCAGTTACTGCACACAATTACACCAAATAATAATATTTACAGAAGAATGAATTCAAAGTCTTTTAAAACAAAATTTCCATTATAGAAACACAATTAAAGACTTTCATTCTCTCCGCTCGGTGTTTTCCCTACTGACATGATGCAACTGGAATTTATACAGACTCTTCCTAGGAAAGGTAAGCTTAAGGAAGGATGCTATGCTATCTAATATGCATTAGACAACCCAAGAGAACGATTGCCCTTTCTACGTTTTTTTCCTATTCTACAATAGCAATTAAGCCTTGGATAAGATGATGAATCCATATGATGAATGGAGAGGAGAAGTGTAGATGATGGAGGTTCCAGTCACAACTGTAAGTAGAGGTGAAAATGCGTGCTTAGCTATATTACATTATTTTGAGCGGAAATTGTTATGATTTGATATACTTTGTTACTCATTTTTTACATCAATCTAGCTCATGGGATCATTTTTATTTCTCTACTGCTTATAGACACACACACACACAAACACAAACACACACATTACTTCTGGTTTGTATTAAGGATAATTTTTTACTAAGGTATAACTTTTAGTGTTATTATTACAGATGCCACCAGGCAAACACAAAAAAGACTGTCACATAAGTCAGAAGATTATTGCTTTCATTAATGTGATATTTAGGAGGTGGGAAGTAAGGAACATCTCACACCCCACAAAAGCACACACACACACTTAGAGTAGCTGAGATGATTAAAACACATGTTTAGTTTTACTGCGTGCCTTTCTTCTGATTCCTACTTTAGTATCATAAAGAATAGGACCTTTGTCTCAGAGGCACTATTCCACAAAGAAGTAGTAACATTCACACATACTTGCATATGCTTTTCCATTATTACAAGTTTTACTAGTAAAACATTAGTTGCCGTTAAATCATTTAAGTACTAATACTATTTAAATACATAATTATGAAAGTTCAAATTTCAAATGGAGAAGGGCTGAACATTAGATACACAAACTATAAACTCACAGAGTGTTGTAATTGTGGAGTTTCTGAGGGTTGAATTAATGTCTCTGAAAAAAAACAAAATTCATTCACTTCAGTGGATGAATTTATTCAGTAGTAAAATTTCAATGAGAAAAAGATGATGGTTACTTATTTAGTCCCTGTTTTCACCATGCTATGCTTAACAAAGATTACTTTAAAGATCACCATAAGAATAAAGGTCAACTTAAAGATAAGAAAAACATTACCATAATATTTCAAATGAGGAAAAGGCCAGGAGTTGAATTCAGGACGAATGCATGTTTAGATATGTGGGTTTTTATATACATTTTCATATTGATTTTATGTATATATATATATATATAGAGAGAGAGAGAGAGAGAAAGTGCTTAGAGATTACTGAAAACTGAAGAAGGTTAATGATTACTGTGCATCGGCAATTTTCCACTTCCATCATTAAAGCGGGTTCTGGTTACTGAATGGAGAATTCTGCTCTTGTTACTGAGAGGTCATTTTGAGTCTTAGATACCAGAAAGCATCTGACTGGTCATTTTTATTCTACATATTTTCTTATTATGTATCCTTTGGCATAGCATCAACATTTAGTAATTTTTCATATACTTACCACCACACTTTGGTTTCTTCAGCAGTCTTGGGGGCAATGGGCTTGGCAATGTTAATAACAGATTCGGGAGTAATGTGTTCTACGTATTGTGGAATAAAAGACCAAAAGGGATAGGTCTCATACTGCTGGTAGAATTGTGGGAAGACCTTCAGAAAAAAGACAACAAAACAAAAAATGTGTGAGCAATGGCTGTTTGAGTCCATATAGAGCTGGTTATCATTCTCACTTCTTAAGGTCACTTTTAAAAACTGAATCCCAAGGCCCAACATTATCCATAGAAATCCAATTGCCAGACCAGAAGAAATAAGAACATGAGTCTCCACTAGTGCTTAACTACAACTCATTGATATTTTCACTACAAAAGAAAAATAGCTTTGCTAATTTAAACCCACTTAACTTTCCTTAAGGACTCTGATGTCCAAAGAAGGGTCCTTTATCCAGGGTCAATTTAGCTGATCCTTGAATATCTCATATATAGAAAATAATTCTCTAAATGTTAGCTCAGAGCCTCCCAAGAAACCAGTTTGGGGATTTAAAAAAATCTGTGTTCCTTTCTGAAATATTCAAACAACTGCTTCTATTGATCTATTAAATAATTTTAGTTAGAAATTTAGAAATTTCTATCTAATACATCCAAAACTCTCTAAGTGGAATTTATATTTTATGGGACCAGAATTTAATTAAAGACAGGTAAAATTTTTCTGTGAACACTTTATAAATAATAACACAAGTATTATATATGAAAATTTCTATTTTTCTTATTGATATAGAAAATCAATAATCAAACCAACTGACCTGAGTAAAGAACTCTCCTTGGTGGAGAGAGAGAAAAAAAAGAACAGTCTTCATAAGTTACATATAGCTGGTCACCAATAAAGACTAAATTATTGTGCTAAATTTGAAAAGAAGAAAACCTATATGTACATTTTTCAAACTGTCTATAAAAGAAAAGGTCGAAGCCAACATTTTCATTACACTTTAAATAAAATGAATAATTGCCTTGAATTTGCTTTTACATTGAGCAGTGAAAATGATGGCAGAATTCAATAACTCAAAGAAGATAACTTGGGACACACTGACAAATCATCTCAAAACCAACAACTGATCTAATATCTAAAACCTTGGGAGGCAATATTCATCCATAATCATATTCATAGAAAGAAAATTCCATCACTTTCTTAAGTTTCTTTATAATAATAGAACTTTCTATGTGATACATACAAGGGGGACTGTCAAGGTCCAACAGTCTCCAAGTTGAACACACAGTGACTTCTTTTAAAAATAAAGAATTAAATAGACACTAGATATATGAAGATGTGGGAATTGGCGGAGATGAAAAAATTGACAGACTTATTAATTTCTCCAAAGTGAGACACAATATGTATTCAGATTGAGAAATTAAATTGTTTCTATTGCATAACCATGTTTGGAAGCAGGGTACCAAGTACTGTTTTTCTGATTTAAAGGTTGGACTGAAACTATTTTCTTTCAGAGGTGTCTAAAGAATTAGTCTGTCATTTTCCTTCGGCAAGTTATCTGAAATTCTAAAGTGGGGCCGGAACTATCACTAGAGAGCCCAAGAGTAGCCAGCAGCTAATAAATATTGGCGCAGTCAACGCTGCTTATTGACACCACACACCACACACACACACACACACACACATCAGCATTGTACACAACCTATATATAGATAGATAGCAACATTGTACATGCACACGCATATGTCACACAAACATGCATGAACATGTGTATGTGTGCACGCTCACACACACAGATTTTTTTTACCTGATCCACTACACTCATAGGCTGTCTCTGCAAAGAGAAAAGGAAATAGAAATTACTTTTAGAGTCTATTCACACAGAAGAAGCAACCTGTTTGAAACCTTTCTTGTTAATGACATGGGAGCTGACACTAATTTTGTCAACTGCTGTTTAATTACCACTGACATCTTTCCCTATAAGATATAGAGGCACCCCCAACAATCACCTATTCACTAAATAGTAAGTCCTGTTAGAAATCTTCATGCCTGGTATGAAATGGCTCTGGGGATCTCCTGAGTCAGAATTGCTAGGGAACAGCTGTTTCATAGTAAATGATTTTTATCTTAAATCCCAGAGACACAATGGAATCAATGGTATGCAGAGGGGGTCAGACAGCATCTGTATGACTAAAAAATTCACCTCATAGATGACAAAATAGAAAGCTGAAGGATTTTGATACAATCCCCTTGTACTCTGAAGTCTAGAATCTCGCTAGATAGTGTCTTTAAAGAAGGGTGTCAGTCAGTAAATCTAGTCAAACTTCAACATGCCCCCATTAAGGAAACGACTAAAACCAAACTGGAGAGTCCTAAACTACGTTCAGTTTGACAATCCGAAATTTACACATATAGTTATGTGACAATAAAAGAGGTGTGGACATGAATAAATGGAACTGTAGAAAGTAACCCTTCGTAATGCTTGCGATTATAGCTGCGCTGCCCACAGCAGCTGAGTTGTTTATGCACCAAGTGGACTGGGAGCAGGCACCACACAACGGATGGTGAATGAGTTAACCAATACAAAGTCTTTTAGGAATAGGAGAAAGAGAAAGAGGAATCTATCTGAGTGGAAGTTTTAAAGCAAATCTTAATAATATATTAATTTCACAATACAGATCAATGTTACCATTTGGACTTGGTTGTATGCACTCATTCTGTAAGGCTGCTCCTGTACAGAAGTAAATGTATTCTAGATTACTCAGACATCTGACTTCACATCACTCTGCTAACTACAATGAGTTAATATTATATCAGTATCCATGAAACTTACAACATACCATACAGATTCTATGTAAATTACTGAAAAAATCCAAAGTTTCATATTTTGAGTATATAAAAAATCTCAGGTAAGGCTAAATTCACTGAAATTTAGAAAAATAAAGAGTAAATAAATTTTATTCACTGAAAGAAATACAGGCCCAAAGCCCATCAATTTCTTAACATGGTATTTTATTCTCATACCCATTTGTAATCATTATCAATATTTTTCTTTGGTAAATGTTAAGTAAAATACTACCATGTTTGAGTAGTAGAACTGGCTCAGTCTTGGAAGGTGTTTCTGTGTTTTAAAACAAAACAGTGTATGTTTTCAAATGTAACACACAATATAAATACTAAAATATTTGAAATTTAATAAATTATCTAACATGAGCAAAGGCAAATTGCTAAAGAATAAAAACGAATTGTGCCTTTCAGTCTACTGATTTTATTCATTTATGAATAGTCAACACTAACTATGCACTTGTCTTTTTCATAGAGATTGCAATAAGTACTATGAAATCTAATGGAAACACTATGCAAAACCCAGATGCTTCTAAAATGTGTAAACTTTATTACTTAACCTGACATACATAGTTAAGACAATCGGTTAATTTCTGAGAGAATTAGTGACATTTGTACTTGTGAAATAAGATATTTAAATTTTTGTAGATTTGTCCTAAACAGAATCAACTTGAAAACCTAGAGCAATAATATGGATATCACGATCACACAACACATTATGGAAATATTAAAATAATTGAAAATTTGGTAAATAATCTTACCTGTACCTTGGAAGATTGCTAAAGAATAAAAGCAAGTCTCCTTTCAGTATATTGATTGACATAGACTTAGTATTGGCATAGTATTTGAGAAACATTAAAATAGTTTAGATTTAGTATAATGTCTTACCTGGGCCAGGGAAGCTAGCTAAAGAAGAAAAGTAGGCTTTTTAGTATATTGATCAGTATAGAATTTATATTGGCTTACAACTTGAGAAATATTAAAATAATTTAGATTAAGTAAAAAAAAATCGTACCTGGGCCAGGGCAGCTTGCTAAGGAAGAAAAAAAAACTCCTTTAGTATACTAACATAGAATTTGCATTGGGATAGTATTTAAGAAATATTAAAATAATTTAGAATTAGTAAAAAATCTTACCTGAGCCAGGGCAGCTTGCTATGGAAGAAAAATAAGTCTTTTAGTATGTTGATTTTTGTGGAATTTGTATTGGCATAATATTTAAGAAACATTAATTTAGATTCATTTAACAAAAACTTACCTGGGCCATGGTAGTTTGCTAGGGAAGAAAAATAATTTTCCTTTAGTATATTGACTGAAATAAATTTGTATTGGAGCAATATGTAATATTTGACATTGACTCCAATAATGCAAGGTTTTTCCTAATTAGAAATTAAGTATATGACATCTAAATTTAGCTCAACCTTAAGAAGCCCACATCCACTATACAGCACATAACAATATTCTCTGTTTCTCTTCGCTGTCTCTTAATATCATGTTTATATGAGGGAGTTAATAAACTTTAACTCTGGTTCAAAAAATTAGAAGGAGTAAACATTTAATGCTGATATTCAGATCAATAATTGGTTAATTATTATTAAGTTCAAAGATAGAATAAATGGCTTATTAAGAAAAAAGTGTGAATGAAACTCATTTATATTATCTTTATAATTGAATAGGAATTAGCAATATAATGAATAAAACATTACCTGGCATTGTTGGTTGCATTTGATCTGTCTCTTAAGCTGTTCCTGTTTAAAATGAAAAAATATTATCAATTTCCTGTACACTTTGTTTACTATTAATAATAGTATATTGTTAAATGTGTTAAATTTAGCAAATATGCGTTACCTCATTGATATTGGAAATAGCATTCTCAGTTTCCTAATGAAATGATGAAAACACAGATTTATAGTTATGACACATTCTCATTTGAAGAATTCTAATCAAAACATGCCATATTACTAAGTTACTGCACTAGACTGTTCTTAAGCCATAAACTCCTGAGATGGAGCTATTTGGGTTGCGCATGGCATTTTTGCTGCCTTTCTTCTTACTAACTTTACTAGGCATTACTTAGAATGCTGCGACCAGTGGAAATAAACACAATTAAAGATTAACATAACCTACCCTACTTCTCCAACATTTTGTTTTAATAGCTGGAAATTTAACTCTTAAAGCCAAAGCTTTGGCTTCAGCATCTTCTGATCTACTGTCCTCTCTTTAGATTAGCAAGAGGAGAAGAAGGAAAGCTACTTGTATTATCAGAGCCAGGGTGATCCACATCCAAGTCACTTCTACACAGAATATAAAGCACATGCATCATTCACTTGGAAGAGATCATTTAACAGCCTCAAGTTCTGTTTTAAAGAAAATCTGAGGATGATGAAGAAAGAATCTAAATGCAAAGATAATTAATCAAGCAGGGGGACCCCACACACGGCCAGATAGGATTGTTTGCCCAAAAATAACTCTTTAAATTCATCTTTGGCCAGCAGTTACGTTCTCCTTTTTAAGGATGATAACTGCATTCTAAAATATAGTGTCACGCACATAGAGTCTCAGGCAAGGAGGTCTTATGTTGTAATTTTGTTTAGTTCTACAGGTTTTCACAAATGTCTCCCAAGGTACCGGAGCTCGGAGTGAAAATGAAACCCTTTACCTCGCTTGATGAGCTGGTGCTGGAGACTGCCTGCTAAGAGGAAGAAAATGAGCTTTACAATCTCCTGCAAGTTTCCAAATTTGAAGAAAACAGTCCCATGGCACTGAAAAGATCATTTTAGTGTTGAAATGAACTATGTGAAAAGATTTGTGGCTACTATAATATATTTTCTCATCAATTTTACTTGAAAATTATGTGCAGGCAAACCTAACAACGTGGGAAGAAAGTGAAGAAAGCCCTTGAATAGTGCCTTTTATCTATTAAAACAAAAACAACTGTGCCCTGGTATTAATGCAAAATTCATGAAAACTCCTGATAAAATAAAAGGCTATGGAATAGCTATTGAACAAGGCTATCAAAGACCCTAGGGTCAGTGTTAATTCTCACATACTTTGGGACTAGTTAATGTGAATAAACAGAAAATACTGAAAATAACACTTTTACTATGGGGATAAAAATTAGATTTGGTATCAATCAAATCATACACCCTTTGAAATATTTACTCTCTCTTCCAATTCATGCAAATATATACTTTTATAGTTTCATCTCCAGTAATAAATTTTTAAAAGATTGGTTTTACTATTCCACTGATTATTTGTATCTAGAGATGGTTAATTGGCTATATATGTAATTGACCTATGCAGTATCATCCCACATTTTACAGTGGGCAGCACAGCGCATTGATCATAGGGGGTTGCAATGTGGGTTCATCTGTTTTAGCACTGTACTCAGGAGTAGAAAAGGAAGTTCTTAGTTCCAAATGTTAGCAAAGTGTTCCACTGCAATGTCTAACTTTGATGCACATTTTTCTTTTTTGTTTTTATTCTAATCAATAAGCAAACCTCTTATTTTACTATCATTTAAATGACTTAAATTTCTACTCCAAGTTCTAACTGGAACACATTTTCATACTTTATTCATAAAATTGCACACAATTCTGAGAACTTCAAGAAAGAAAATACTTTGAGATTCATTTTCCCAGAGACCTCAGCATAAGTTAGGTTTCTGAAAATGAAGCAGAGTGCACACATGCACATGGTGCACAATTGCTTAGTTTTTACAAAACAGCAGCTCACCTGAGCACTTGCCATTACTTGTTCCTAAGGAAAAGAAATGAGAAGAAAAAATGTTTATTATTTTTCATGACAAACACTGAGATATAAAACTAATCAGTACCAACTCAAATAGATGCTAGAAAAAATGGAAATTTGGAGAAAATCTAAGAATTGAGGAAAACAAACAAAAATTGTCAAACTGAGGTATTCACTCTCCTAATTTGCATTTCCATGATTAATTAAAATCCTTGAGGGAGTTCTTTCATATCGGGAGTAACAGTGCAACTTTTTGTTTTCTTTTAACTTAGTTTGTGGACACTGAGCAGAAAAACTGTGTAAGAAGCATGCAATAGATAAAACTAGGCCAGGGTAGAATGGCTCAAGTGTGCATAGATATTTAAGAAATAATTCTTTTGCGCTTAATATCCTGCACCCATGTTTAGCATCACAGTAGTAGAAAGATAACACCCTAGGGCTGAAGTTCAAAATATCAGTGTTATGTGTCATCTACTTAATTTCAGCAAACACATAACCATGTCTTTTCTTTCTAGCAATTAGAGATATTTGTCATTGAATGCTCATAATTATTCTCTCATTTATGTACGGTAACTACAGAGAATTCTTATTATATGTTGCCCCGTCCCCGTATCCAGTGAAATATTTTTAAAACAAAGGGCATTGCCTCAGTGCTGTAAGAAAAGATTTCAGTCATTAAATAGTTTGTAAAAGATGCATGCCATTGCTTCTATGAATTTTGAGAACTATATACTCTTTAATATTGATTTTTAAAAACGTATTAATCAATCAAGTTCGAATGTGAATTGTGGAAGAATATTGGTGTGAAGTAAAATGTTTTGGGCCCACTTGCAATGCTTTTTAATCATCCCTGACAATACATTTCTTCAGCCTTCATAGTCTATGGAAACCATGGACCAGACTGTAATTACATTTATTTGTTTAATCATTGAGGTATATGTATATCACACTTCATCACAATTGTTCATGGAAGTCCATTCAATTAGAAAGCCTTTTAATTAGCACTAGAATAAATTAGTCATTTCAAATGTGTAATTGAGAGGTCAAGTAAAGGATAATGGCATAGGCAGTCCAAATAAAAGTATTTTCGTGTTGTGTGGAGGTGTGTATCTGTCATATTATTTTATGGAAAGCATTAGTACCTTGATTTCATCACTCTGTTCCCCTGTCTGAATAGCTCTCTGCTGAAAAAGAAAAATATAACTTGTGTAACGCATATTTAAACCACAGAATTTAATAATAGTTTAAATTTCTCAGAATGTTTATTACTTTGTTCAGGTCATTGAAGAATTTCTTATGGTTATAAAAGAAATAAAAACAGTATTAGTTTATAAAGGACATAAATAATATGAGTCAGTAATCAAATTGACATCATCCCTTCCTGTTGTGAATTTAAAATAAAATCTATTTTCCTTTAATGTCCCATTGATTCTTGTTACATCAGTTCTAAACTTGTGTTTCTTTGCTGTGTTATCTTTGTATACTCTGTCAGTAAATGTGTTATTAAAATACTTTCAAATTTATTTTACCTGATTTTTGTTGTATTTTCCAATCAATTCAGTTAATGATCAGTTCTGTGATACATTGATTTTAATATTTGAGTAGCTTTTATTAAACTCTATACCCCACGGAGTCATTCTGTCATAAGTGTGCTAATTAGTATTAAAACAAAGTTATGTTGTCTTTGTTCAGCTCATGTTTAGGATGACAGGTTAGTAAGACCTCTTGGTTCAGCTTCTGATAATAGACTTGCTAAAGTGGTCAGTGGAAAGTCCAGTGGTCTTCAACACAAAGAACTACAGATAATTATGGAATGCTGAGAGCATGAGAAGTAGTCTTCCCTAAGGAAGAGGATACCAACTGGTTATCCGATACCAAATGGTCAGCCTTGAACACATGCATATAATACATGCAGATTGAATATGGTGTACTTATGTATTTGGTAATGTATATATACATATATATGTGTGTGTGTGTGTGTATGCGTGTGTGTGTTTGTGTGTGTGTGTGTGTGTGTGTACCAGTTAATGAAGAAAGAAAGAAGAGTAGGAACAGCTATTTGGGAACTTTTAAAGAGAGAAAAGAGAAGGGGGAAATGATCTATAAAAATATCAAAAATAAGGGAAAGAATTAAAATATTTATGTTAAAATTTATTCAGGCAAAATTGGATTAGCCATCAAACCTTTTAAATAAATAATTAATTGTCTCCCATCAAAATTTGATATTCTTTATTCAACAAACAACTTTGTAGAGAACTGTAGCACAGAATATTCCACATTGTGAGCATGAAATCTTGAGCTGCTAAATAGATCATTGAAAGAAAAGACAGTTGTTTAGTCAGAAGCAAAATTTTAGATAGAAATTAAAATTAAAATCTACCTTTTAGTGAATGAAAAGGACTATCAACTCAAGTGAAGACACTTTTGAAAGCATACTATACTTTGTTTATCTATTTATTGAGACCAAAGTATGGTGATTTATGCATGGAAATGTCATATTTGCATCCTCTACTTGTATGTTAGCCTAAAAAGAATGAGTTTTCCTCTTAGAGTGCATTTGCATGTTAAGAATTGGTAACACTTACCTCATTGAACTTGACAAACACTGGCAGTTTAACAGACTCCTGTTGTTCCTGTTGAAATTAAATTTTAAATAATAAAATGATAAGCTGACCCTGAGTATACACAGGTGTTGAAACATATTATTTCATTTATATACGGAGAATGACTGTAAATGTACAAAAATGAACTCTTTGCCACAGGAGCCCAAGTGTTTAATTTAATTCGGTAAATCGGTAGATTCTTAGGTGGAAGATAAATCTGTGGTTTCAGTTTTCTGCACTAAAACAAAAATATAAAACAGACACCGTAACTGGCTCTTTTTTCTCCAAGCCTGATCTTTCAAGCATGTTTTCCAAAATGTCAAGCAAAGACTTTGCATATGCACTGAATCAAAACAGGATTGACAGGGCAGTCCAGGTATCTGAACACTTGTATACTTTTGAAGATATATTGGAAATCAGTGCATAGAAGGCATTCCACATTCATCATAACTAACTGAAGTGACCCTCTGCATGGACTCAGCTCCCTACACAGGTAACTTACCTCACTGCTGTCCTGGTATTGATTCTGCAGAGAAGAAGTGATAATCTGGCATTAGTTCATACACTGGAAAGAGTGAAGGATTGATGCCTATTGTTGTGAGTGTGGTATAGTTTATTAATTCATGATTCATTACATAAAATTAGAACAAATTAAAAGCCACAAGAATTAAATGGAAAAGGAAAAGCCAGAATATATTAAATATTAACATATTCTGTTTTGCTATTTCCTGTGAACAAAATGATACATTGTATGTGTGTGTGTGTGTGTGTGTGTGTGTGTGTGTGTGTGCATAAGTGGTCATGTTTATGCCAAGGTACATATATGGAGGCCAAAGAACAACTGTAAAGGTTGAAAGTTGGTGTTTCCCTTCCAGTTTGAGTTTCAGGGACTGACTTAAGACATCAGACTTGCATGCTTTGCCATTTACCCACTGAGACATTTCACTGGCCCCATGTGCACTTTTATAGAAACTTTTTACGAATAACTAATCTTGTATTTTTTCTTTGGACAAGATACTCCCCAGTAAAGGTAAAAGGGGCTATTTCTTAGAGACAGAAAGACAGAATTTGGGTCTTTTTGTTGGCAGTGCATCATCAATTAAGTCCCTGATTAGAGAAAGTTCTAGAAGGGAAGAGTACAGTACTTACTTGAATGCTTACAGCATTTCTGTGATGAAGTTTCTGAAATGTAACAGAAAATTGAATAACATAAATAAGGTTAAAATTAATCAAAATAACGATAATAATGCACATATAATACAATTTACTTGAAATTGCTATTTAAGAAAAATCTTTAACAATAATATTCAAAATTGTCAGAAATTGTTGCTCTGAGAATAAAAAGAAATAATTATTTTATTGGCAGATATCAAAGAAAAGCAGTTTCTGTTCTCTTTATATTGTGACAGAAAATTAAGAAAACCATGTGAAATGCCTGAAAAGTAAAACTCTTCAGTTAGTTTTAACTGTTTCAAAATGATAATTTATTTCTCTGGACAGTTTATATTTCATGAGAACTTTAAAAATAATTTTAAAACATACCAGTTGGGGGGAAGTGTATAGTAACCTAACTACATGCTAAGTTTTGTCATGATTGCATTTTATCAATAATTATATTACATAAATATTTAAATCTACATTTTGATGGTTAAGATAACAATTAAATTTAGTTCAGTTGTTAACATATACAAGCAGACACCACACTGTTTTCTTTGGTATATGAATTTTCTATTTCTTGGGAAGTCAAGTGGATACAAGGCACCCAAAATAAGAATCTAACTATGTAGAATACTATGGAATATAAGACTCTTTGTTATACACTATGAAGAAATATCATATGCCTTGACATACTCAGAAGAACAGTTATTCTTTGGTGTACTGGGGAAATAAGCCCTATTATATCCTATTATGCTTTTTATAGTATTATGCAATATTATTTTTTCTCACTTTTATTTGTGATTTTCATTGTGGGTTTATTTAATTTTTAATAGGACAAGTGACTTGGAGTTAAGGATTTGGAAGGATTTTGGAAGGTTTTCTAATTCTGACTGCAGTTGTTAGGTAGAGATCATCAAAGCCTTGGCGCTATTACTGCAGCCACTCAGGTATGAACAGCTGGTGGATCATTTCTAACAAGAGGATAGAATTTTTTTTTCCATTGTACTCACAGGCATAGCAAGAGCAGCAGCCATGAGGCAGGTGAGGATGAGGAGCTTCATGGTGACCGAGTCCTATTTACGAAAAAGAGTGAGAAGATGTTTGATCTAATCTTCATACATCTTTCCTTGACCATTCAACAAAGGAGTAATTATGATGCTAGAGATAAATTCTTTTGAGAAGTAGTAGTTTTAAACACAAGATGTTTGGTTATGTAAATAATAAGTGTTTACCATTTCTGCTATCTTAGTTCTTCTAACTTTTCATTTATTTTCTCCCTCCAATCCTTTCTCTCTGAAGCCATATTGCCACTGCATGCATGCATATAGATCAGAGAACAATTTGTGAGTTCAAAATTCAGAGTCCGTTCTTTTCTTCTACCATTGGAGCTTTGGGGAGGAACTCAAATGCCAGGCTCCATGGCAAGTGTTTAGATATGTTGAACCATCTTGCCTGGGTGGGTTCTTTCTTAGTTCTTATATTATACTATTTTCCCATCAATTTTATTTAATGTCTAAAAAATAATTTGATGTTTAATATGCTATTCTTTAAGAGAGAAAAAAATCACTCCTTAAAGATAATTACAAAGAACAATTCTCCTTAAATCATCACCTTTGCAAGGTGTACAAAATAAATAAAACCCAATGGGAATTCTCATTTGAAATTCTTTGAAAAAGTATCTTTCCTATAAATTAATTTGAAAGCATTTTATTTTTAATTTTTGTGTATATTCTCTTGACTAATAGTACTGACCTCCTGTAATTAAACTAAAAATTCTTGGTTCTCACATCATGACTTTCCTCCTCAAATCAGTCAAATGTCACAGATAAAAGATGTCCTGAGATACCCTGTTAAAATGGTCTTTGCTATCATATTCATAGAGATCAGAAAATACTTTGCATGAAAACTTCCACTGAACTAGATAAAATAATTAGAATTTTCTTATCCTTAGAGAATATGAAAATTATGTATCATTTTAGTAAGCAATATGTTTAGTTACAAAAATTAACAAAGGTAAATTGATTTATACAGCTCTAGTATTCTTTCTCCTTCATTGCTAAGTAGATATCAAAATTTACAAGTGCAATTTTAAGCTCTTGACATATTTTAACAAAGTATCAATATTTTATAAATACAGAAAACATTGCAAATACATTTTAATTGAGTGGAAGAGGTTATCTTTATAGAACCATAGCAGCTTTTTGTGTAGGAACACAGTACCTTGAACTCAAGAGAGGGAAGAAGAAAGCTGGTGATGATCAAGATGATGGCTGTGACTGAGCTTCACAGCTATTTAAACTCGCTGCTAAGTGAAATGCTAATTTGTGGTTTAGTTTCAGACAAAGGTTTCCCATAAATTCTAAGAAGTTTCTCAAATAGGAAATTAATTTCTGCCCAATTCTTTTCCTGGGAAATTCTGAGGAAAGACTTCAACAAAGGAGTGATTCATTTAATAATGGCAAATTATATAGGAAATAAAATGATGTTATTCAAAATTAAAATACAAATTGTGAAGATTCACAGTTATTGCTGGAACATGGCTTTGTGTTGCTGGTACAGCTGAGAAGACCTCTCTACATACAGAACTCCATGAACTTTTGGGAAAATTCATTCTTTAAATGAAATACTTGGGGGAAAGTAAGGTCCTCAAAATGTTTTATACTTTACAACACATATGACCATATTTAATATGTCAGATACCATCTACCTTTAAAATGACATTTGTCCTGAGTTACTATCTTTATAATTTAATTTATAGCACAGTCTTATTGTATGTACTGAATGTATTTTTTTTAGAAGAAACAACTGTCCTATAAATTTTGGCGGTTGTTTTGCTTAGTAGTTTTTTTTCTGTGCTTTCTTTTTTAGCCATTTAGATATTTGTCATTTCTTTTTAATCAAGATTAGACTTAAGAATTATAATCTAATTTTAATTAAAAATTAAGTGTAAGAAGAGGAAAATAAAATCCTCTTTCTCTAACTCTATATCTAAAATTAGCTTTAAGCATTACACAATTTTTCAGTTTTTGTAAACAAGAAAATATCATCATATAGAGACTTTAAAATTATTATTGTGATGGTCCCTTTTTATTTTATCTTACTCTATTTTATTGTTTTACAAAGAATCATGTTTTAAGTAAATTTAAAACTAAGACAATAGCTTAGTCTATTTATAGATACGTGACAGAGGCGTTATTCCTGAGTTAAAAGACATTCTAGGGTCTCCACACTTACGAATCAGAGGAGACTGTGAATTTGCTTGTTAAATCCGTATGAGTGAGATGGCATTTTCCTCTCTCTTCCCATTATACTGCTTCACATCAGTTCAAACAAATCACTAGTGTCTCCTCTTTATCATGATTTATCCAGGGGCATCCAACTACCATCACTTGGTATTCTGTAATGTCTTCCTTTTTCTTTCCTAGATGTGAACCTGGCATGCTTGATTTATTTTATTCCTAACTCCGAATCTCATATTTGAAAGTCTTCTATTCTCATCTCTTTCAATAACTTTCATGAATTTATTCATAGAGATGAAAAAGAAACAAACAAGTTATTGTTGTGAATAAAAGTTTTATACAAATATCCCTTGCCTTACAATACGTAGGAAATTAAGAAACAATGTTATAGTAGTCCAGAAGTAGGAAGTAGTCCAGGCCTTCTGAAACACATGACATCTGAGAATGGGAGGAGTATTCCAGAGAAGGATCTTCAAATGAATTCAATTGTAATGGGTCAACAAAGAAAAGGGGGCAAATAGATTGTTAGGTTTATTACCCTTCCTGTTAAGACTGTGATTCTCAACTTGTGGTTTACAAACCCATTGGCAAACCACTAGCTCCAAAACTACTTGTATTACAAGTCATAGCAATATCGAAATTATAGTTATGAAGTAGCAACAAAAAATAATTTTATAGTTGGGAGTCACCACAACGTGAGGGACCATATTAAAGGGTAAAAGCATTAGGAAGGTTGAGAATCACTGGATGAAGGATATTCACTGCTTATCAAATTTCATCCTGTCTTGTGAGAGTTCATGAACCCAAATACCATTTTCTTTATTTATAACTTCCAGAGAGAAAGATTAATTCCACCTTGTTCATATTTGGTATTGCAGAAATTTAATTAAAGCTGCCTTCTAATATAAAGCCATTCTTCATGATAATATGCCTCAATTGTTTGGTTTTCAATGTAAATTTGTGTAAGTCTGCAAGATTTTGATTGTATTATCTTGATTACTTTCTGTTTGTTTTTATTCATTAAATTGTTTAGATCTATCACTTAACAAAGTTCAAATTTGAAGTACATATTTAAGTCATTTGTGATATAATACACTTTTTACTTTTGAGAATTTTGTTTATGCAAGTAGTGTATTCACTCAGGAATCAAAGATCTAGTATAGTCAAAAGATTTTACAGAGAATTTTATAAATTCAAATAAAAGATAACAAGGGGAAGTTACTTCAGATTTAATCTCCAAATGTATATAGACAGCATATGACGGAATGAGAAGGTCTGGTATCTGAAATGAACTTGGAAAGTGAAAATATGATAGAGGCTTAGAAATGAAAGAAAAACTGCAAGCAAGTATATGGAGGCACGAAGATATAACTCTAAAATATTCAGATTAATAAAATAAGCTGATAAATGATAACCATATAATATTGTAAAAAGGAGATCAATTGTTTCAGACTATGAGAATTTACAGAGTGCAGAAAATTAAAAGTTTCTCTCAACACTAAAGACTGGGAAAGATGTCATGAAAAATGAGCAGAAGGGTGTAAGCTAAGAAAGAGAGACAAGGAGTGATTTTTTTTCATGGAGTCAGGACATTGGGGTCATGGCAAAGGTTTGAAACCACTGCTCCACAGTGCCAAGAAAGAGAAAAATGAGCTCTGGTGTTGGAAAGGAAGATGAGAGAGCAAACAGGGAAGAATGCAGAGTGTAGAAGCACTTGACCTGGAACTTGGAAATTCTCCTTCTTCAGGAGGAAGGAGGAAGCCTGAAAGGTGTGCATTCTCTATAGGCATTCAGATGGGCGTTACCTTTCCTGACCTCAGACTTCAGTTCCTGTCTGAAGCCTTTATGATCATGGTTTTCTGCCCAAGTACCTTCGGGGCTTTCTCTTCCTCTGCCTAGATCTCTAAGAAGGATAGTGACATTGGACCTTTCCTTGATCAGTGATTTGCTTGGAACGATTTTGTCCTCATTTCACCTGTTTCCAAGTAGTTGGCAGAGCGGACAAAGGGAACAGGTGGCAAGGTCACATCTGTTGATTCCCGTGTCTAATCCTATTTTTCAGAAGTTTTAAGCATTGGCATTTAATGAATTTTTCTAATGAGGCACTTTGGCATGATGTCATCACATTAAAGGCTTTTTCATTATAATGATTTATCATTACAACACAAGGAAGAAATTATTTTTATTTCTGAATTTCAGAAGTAAAAATAACAAAATTTACAGTAGTTGTAGGCAGGTTGTATGTGGACCAAGCTTCTTTACTGCTGCATTTCTCTTAAGTAATTTAGAGTGCATTTTTTTTTTTATAATCACAGCCCCTAGTTTTCTTTCTGTCTTTAGACAAAGATTTGGACTAGGAGAAGAGTTTGTTTCACAATATGTTTATGTGTTATATTTTAATATTTAATAACCAAAGATTTAAAATACGGGCTAGTGTTGGATATCTCTGTCATTTAATTTATAAATAAGAGGTGTATAGTTTGTGTTATCTGCTTTTACTTATTGATGAACAATTATTAACTCGAGGAAAGTTATTAATTAAATATGTAATTCTTATGAGTATAAATAAAAAAGGAATTACTCTACCATCTATATACAAATAATTATCGGTAAATTATAAGTTTTTTTATTAAAAATTTCCACCTCATCCCCTCCTTCCATTTTCTTCCCCCTTCACCACTCCCCCTCCCTCTCCAGTCCAAAGAGCAGTCAGGGTTCCCTGCCCTGTGG
>LOEQ01009611.1:0-16371 GCA_001685075.1 Bramus lutescens
TCTATCTATCTATCTATCTATCTATCTATCTATCATCTCTCTATGTAATCTGGCTATTTCTATATCTATCTATACCTTTATAAACTAGACTTCAATGTGGTCCAGTCAACCATACTGTTACATAGAAAATGAGAGTTGCCTAAATGCCAATCTTAACAAACAGATATCCATGGTTTTGTAGCAGTACACAGTCTAGAACAGCTATGTACTATTTAGTAGGATGAGTATGGTGATTGATTGTACATGTCACAACTAAGACAAAAAGCAGAAAGATTACAAAAATTCTAGGCCCATGTGATTTGGAATATACCAACTTTAGCCCATTACCACCTCCTAAATCCTGACAAGATATACATGACAGACATATCTTCTCAGTTGAGAGATACGTAAAGAACCATGTTCCAGAGGTGACCTGTACCCATTTGGCTGCATGAAAGCCATGCCCTAGGGATTGTACAGATGCATGGGCCAGTGGTACAGAACTACCCAGAGCTTCCTGCAGCATACACTTATGGTTCCAGGGAATGCTACGCTTAGGAGACTAAAGTCCAGGAGAAGTGCAATCTGAATTTTCTTTAACATTTTAAATTATATAATGGTTTTTAATAATGTTATTTGAATAAGACAAATCCACTTCTGTCCATATATGAATATTATTATTGCTTATAAATCATAGTAGGGAACTGGTATTTTCTCCATTATAGATTAAAAAAATCAATATTAAAACTCACATTTTAAAAATCTATTAATCTGTAGTAGATGGGTAGCAGACCCAAGATTATTCATTATTTCATTGTAAGACAGAAAGAATGAATGAATAAACAGAAACAGTCATTACATTGTTGTTGACTGGATAACTGAGTGAATGAGTAATGCAGAATCTTCCAATAAAAATTGGTAGTAGCTTTATTTCAGTGGAGTTAATTTTGATATTCTTCACTGAAAGCCAAGAAACTCTTTTAAGTATTAAAAAAGGGGGGCTTTCTTAAATGCTGCTCCCAGTCACGACAGGTATAATGGGTAAAAGAAATGACTTCCTCACCTGCAGAGCAAAATACCTCACCTTTTAACAGTCTGTATGTAGTTAAGTCCTATGGCTGCCAAAGCGAGATTGTAAATTCTACAATCTTGGATCTTTCTTCCCAGAATATCTTCAAAACAAGATTCATGAGTGCAAGCAATGTACTGCCAAGGCAATTACAGGGCTGTCTTCCAATTCTTGCGTGTTTTAGAAGGCAAATAACATGAGAACCCAAATTCTACTAAGAAGTAATTATAGAATTGGGTGATAATGACACAGATAACAAAGAATGTGAGCCAATTTGGAGAATTTACTGAATTAAAACCACAGTAATCTGGCAGCAATTGGGGATATTTGTATTACGTTAGACGTGTGTGCCCTGATTTCAGCTAACAAGTAAACACAGTGTGGACTGAAACTGTTTAGTGGTCGTCGGCAGAGAGGAGAAAGCAGTAACTTACCCTAACTGGCAGATGCTTTTTCACTGCCATCATTTATAGAATGTCCTCTTTAGCTGAGTCTTGCTCTGGAATCTTTATGACAATCACGTCTTCCCTCCTCCCAGAGATGCTATGAGGATATTTTTAGATATTTCTCACTTAGGTTATTATAGATGGAAAAAGGGGGTAAGCTTTGAACCCACACTCTGGTTTCAATACCTATGATATCGGTCGCTGCATTTAAAAGAGCAAAATTTGTCTATAACCCAAGATTCAGAGAGTTGAAGCAGGAGGATGGCCACTAGCCTAATCTATATAGCAAATACTAGAGTAATAAGGGACACACAGGAAGATTTTATCTAAAGAACAAAGCTACATACCAGCACAATTTCAAACCAATTATTTTGAAGACCCAGTTTCCTAGGTGTTCTTTCCGAGTTTTCTTTTGAGAAATGAAAAATAAAAAATTTCCACTTAATTTTGAAATTGAAAAACTTTCAGACTCTTTCTGCCTTTATTATAACAGTGGTTTTTCTAAGAAACATTCATTTCCATTCCAAATATAGTCACATTATAATAGCTTAATATGTTAATGAAGACCAATTTTATGCTGAAATATCTCATATACAAATTTGTACAATAGACCCTTCAATAAACTGCAGGGATCTCATGTCTGGAGAGTACTTACTTTTCAAAAATGATATATTTGACGTTCTCTTGCCAGTATGAATTCTTTCCAGCTACAGTGTAAACACATCTGAAAAGTCACCTGGAATTATGACTTATCAGCTTTAAGAAAAGATGGTTTTAGTGAATCAGCTTGTGAGTTCTGAAACAAATGGCTGAAGAATAAAGCCTGCGTGTCTCATTATCTCAGCTCTTGTCTGAACAGAACATTAACTGTGTTCAGGTGCGTTCATCATTGCAAGAAACAACGTAATGGGAATCTTTATCCTCCTAAGCCTACTCAGACAGAATGCTTGACCCAGTGAGCTCTTTAATCTTATCTTTCCCGTTTGGCTTAAGCAAGTAAAAAACAAACAGAAATCACAAAACATATGGGCTTATGAACATGGCATGATGTTTTAAAATTTCAAACTTCGGTAATTCTAGCTTCCTTCCTTCTAGCCTCAACTTTGGTTATCTAACTCAGGTAAGACAAAGTGCTTTCTTTTCCAAGGGATTCTTTTCCTGTCTACCAGCAATGCTGTGAAGTCCTGAGACCATGACAAGACTCTGGCAACTCCCTGCTGGAGTTAATCATAGAGTTCGCCTCCAGGTTCAGTTAAAGCGCATTCCAGAGCACATGGAAACTTATGAGCAGGCTTGGGCACATGGTGTTCTGCTTAACTTCTTTCTGGCTTTGGGCATTTGGATCTTGTCTTGGGGGTTCTATTTCTGTGACAAAACACCATGACCAAAGAGCAAGTTGGGGAAGAAAGGGTTCACTTGGCTTTCACGTCAGCATTGCTGTTCATCACTGAAAGAAATGAGGACAGGAACTCAAACAGAGCAGGATCCTGGAGGCAGGAGCTAATGGGAGATGTAGATGCCATGGGAGAGTGCTCCTTACTGACTTGACTAGCCCAGATTCTTAGGGAACTCAGAAACACCAGCCCAGGGATGGCACCACCCACCATGGATGGGACCTTTTCCCATTGGTCTCTAAAAGAGAAAATGCCTTCCAACGGGATCTCACGGAAACATTATCTCCGCTGAGGCTTCTGACTCTAGTTTGTGTCAAGATGATACAAAGCCATCTGTTACAGATGCCATCTCTGAGTTCGCATGCCACCACCTGGGTGAGACTGCTTCCCTGATTTTGATACTGCTTGGCTTAACCTGTAGGAGTCTTGTGGCTTTGGGCACTTCTCTTCGCATTCCCAGTGCCTCTCTGGTATAAGGATCCTTTGTCTGAATGGATTAAATTGGCAGAGAACAATGCCTATTCTCTGGGATTTTAGCCATTTCCATTTGGAGGCTGTTGTCTACTGAATGTAGAGGTTTTTTTTGTTTTTCCAGTCAGATTCTCATTCTGTATTTGAGGTTTGATTTTAACCCTCTCCCATGGTCCTCATGCTCCCAATGTACTCAGGAGATCTTGTCTTTTTCTACTTCCCATTTAGATTAGATCCATGTATGTCTCTCTTAGGGTCCTCATTGTTGTCTGGGTTCTCTGGGATTGTGGTTTGTAGCCTGGTTTTCTTTGCTTTATGTTTAAAAACCACTTATGAGGTTTGATTAATGACACAATTTAAGATCTTTCATTGACACTTCCCTGCTACTTCACATGTAGGTAGTTTGACTGTGAACAAGAATATATACAAAGAGAAAAAAAGAAAAAAGTTAGCTCTTCCCCTCTTTGCTACCAATAATGATAGAATAGCTTGAACATTTGAGTAGACAACAATCAGTTCATGCTCATTCCAAACTTATAGCCTAAACACCCAAAAATTCCAAGTCTGTCTCCTTCATGCATCTTCTCAGGTTCTCCTCAGAATGCTAAAGGGGCTTATACTGGTCTCCCAAGAATATTTCCTTATGCAATATGGAAATTACATTCCCTTTTCGTTTGTGCAACAACATTACAGCTACCTCATTCCCTCATATCTTCTCTATTTTGTACTTTCCTATATGCCCTTTGAACCCTAATTTCAATTGGAAATTGAAATGAATTCATGAATTCTATCAATTTTTTTCTGTAACAATGAACACAGCTCGGTCTCTTTATGAGCATTTTCTTCTCTAACTTTTTTGTATTAGTATTCTATAGGCTCTGAGTGAGAATATTTTTTCCCCTTTAGAACCACCTGAAGATAACTGTTGACTTTTCTAACGTCATCATTGGCAATTCTACTTGACTTTTGGAAATTCTGTGGCTCTTCCCAACTCAAACTCATCAGATCCATCTGTATCTGATCCTAGGCTTCCTCCATTTATTTCATCCATGAACTATTTTGATATCTTCTTTCTTTATCATTCTCTATGTCTTTTAAAGCAGAACTATATTAAAACATAAAAATGAAAATCTAACCCTCCCCTATTTCTGTTACTAAAGCTTTCTATTTCAACAACCTCAGAGACACTAAACTTTCATGTTAATATGGATGCAATTTTTCTACTATCTTAGTGACTATCTAATACTCTTAAGTCAACATCAAGCAGAAAGTTAAGGATTTCTTGCTTCTTCTAGAAAATAAATTGGTAGTGCATATAGTCTCTCAACCTATTTTCTCTAACTCTCATCTAGATTTATACCTACCTCCTACCTGCTTCCAGAAAACAAGATTTTGGTCTTTATCTTGGCCACTAACAACCTCTATTTATTCATTGACTTTATGACTTAGGCTTCTCTGAGATTTTTATTTTCAATTAGCACCACTGCCTCTGGTTCTTTTAGCCTTAACTTCATTTCTTTTCAACCCCATTCTCATTATCTGCCTAGGAGTAAATTAATCCCCAGTCTCACACCAAAATTACACTATGGTGAAGTTCTTGCTTCTATTCCCCAAGCCATTTTAATCCCCAGTATCTCACACCAAAATCACAGTATAGTGAAGTTCTTGCTTCTATTCGCCAAGCCATTTTCTTCCATGATTTTCAAGAATCATTTATAGGCACTTTCTAGTTTTTCATTGTCCGTTCACTCCACAAGGGATTTTGAGCAACACTTGACAATGGCATTTTCAAATGTTTTAGTAACATCACCTCTTGGCTTTGAGTGGGCATTTAAACTCTCATATTGTTTATTTGATTGGCATGCTTTCCTTCTTGAAATGTGTATTGTTTTTGATTTGATAAAAATCATCTTTTCTTGTTTCTCTTCATAAACCTAAATGTGTTTTCTGCCTCTTTGTTGAGTTATTCCACCTCATATATCCATGTAGGCTAGGGAATGTATAGAGAAATTTAACAATGAGAGGAGAGGTAGAGTGACAGACATATTGGTTCATTATAAACAAACAAAAAAGAATACATTATGGCTTAGATGTCATTTCTAAAGATGTCATATTAACAAATAAAATTAAAATAGTTAAATAAATATTGTACTCATATAAGGAAGCTTTCTTGAAAGAGATAAAAATGACTTCCCAAGCTGATATTAGAATGACTTAAGGTGATGATGAATGTTCATTCAAAATTCTTTTCCTAGATATTTCTACTTATCACATAGTTTTATGTTAATAATACCTACATGTATTACTTAGATATCTGTTCATTCTTTAAACTTCCATTTAGACTTGACTTCCATTTAGATCCTCTTTCAAGTAAATAGCTGTCATCTCTACTTTCTCTATAACTGGATTCACAACATTAAATTATCTATTGTCACCAAAACTCTATATCAAATTCATGGAAAATTAAAAGCTGTTAGTTATTTGCATATATATAAGCACTCAATTGCACCAAACTCTTCAGTTTTTTTTTTAATTTTTGTCTTCACCTATGTTAATGTTTACAAAAATATCAAGATGGATTATTTCACTTACTTCCTAACTAGTTCCTACCCTCCCCATTACTTAGAAAACAAGGGTGCCAAGGCTCTGTGAATTAAATTCATGCTATGAAACTCTAATTTAAAATGTCCTAGTCATTCTGTTATTTCTAAAAAATAAGCCCAATAGCTTGAAATGGCTTATTAGGCATTGTAAGTGTTTAACCTATTTATGAAGATCTATTTTCTGCTATTGTTCTCTTCACCCTTTTATACTCAGGAGCAATGAACTGCTTGCAATTAATTGATATCCTCCCTAAAATTCCTTATTGTCTTTTCTTATGTCTTTCTGCCTACATACTCCCTTCCTGTGCATAGATTCAACCTTGCTAATCCCCCCATCCTCCCATTTAACTGTCTCAAAAACTTCTAGTCCAACTTATCATTTAAGGCTCAGATTGCAAATCTCTTTCCCAGTGCTTCTGTTCTGACCCTCTGGGATGGCTTATGTGCCCTTCATCTGTTCATGCACTTATTAGATTCTGTAGAATTGTTTATACCTACTTTTGTCATTACACTGTGATGTCCTTTAGGGAGAGAGTGATGTCTCATAAATCCCTGCAGCTCCAGCACCCAGCAAAGTTCCTGACACACGGCCAATAAACTTTTATTACATAGGGAGTCTTCAAGCCATAAAATGATTCTCAAGAGAATTAATGGAGAAGAAACATTGTCAAGTACTCCCTGGGGAAGCGATGCTCCGAGGTGCTGCAGAGGTCATTTAACCTCTATACACCTCTGTCCCTTGCCTGAGAAGAAGACCACCTCTTCTTACCTCATGTTTTCATGCAATACATACTTTTCATGTTGCAATTACAGTGTTGATTATAGGAATTTAACAACTCCCATGAAACACATTTCTGGCACTACACAAAGAATAATTATATTTAAATCCAGAATTTATTATGAATTAAGTCAGCCATGATGAAAATGTTTCCTAGACAAGGAAGGCATGTGAAGATAAATTGAATAAGTAAATAAATGATTCTATTAATAATTTTTAAAAGATTAAGGAAATGTGTATCTAGACATAGACAACTTGGTATTAAACAATAAGTGGATATAGATTAATAGGTAGGTAAACTAGTAGAGATAATTTTTTCAACAAGGAGTAGATTCTACTAAAAAATAGTTTTTCTTTTGGGGGTGTATAAAAAAATCTAAAAGTTATGTACTTTAGTTTTATCTATTAAAGCAATATTTTAGTCACATTGATAATAAAAATTATGTCAGATTTTTCAATGCCACTAAAAATTATTTTTTCAATGTCTAAAGTATTCATTTATGTTCTGGACGAAATGCAAGTGAAGAACATGATCTGAATTCACATACTGGCCCTGGTATCATCTACCAGCATGACCCTAGACAAGATATGTATATTCCCTGGGTTTTATAATTCTCTGGAAAATGGAACTGGATATATACTAGATTGCATACAACCCAGATAAATGAGCTAAAACACACAACAAACATAGAAATCTTTTTGTTTTTGAGCCTAGTCTTTAACTGGTGAGCCATTTCTCAAGCTGCTGAGCTCATAGGAGCTCAATGACACTGGACCAACAGTCAGGGAGCCTGAATGGGACCGATCTAGGCCCTTTGCATTTATGTGACAATCATGTAGCTTTCTATTGCTAAGAATTCTATCAGTGAGAGCAGTACCCCTCTCTGGCACTTCAGGAGCTTTTGGTAACCTCTTCCCCATGCTGAATTTCCTGGTTCTGCCTCAATGTAAGGGGAGGAGTGTGATCCTGCCTTATCTTGATGTGCCATGCTTTGCTTTGCACAAACCCATGGGAGGCCTCTCCCTTTCTGAATGGAGATGGAGGAGGAGTGGATGGAGAGGGAGGAAATAGGAAAGGAGAGGGAATGGGAGGAGAGGAAGGAAGGGAAACTGGTTGGTATGTAAAATAAATGAAAAGTTGTCATTCACATGAAAAATATTTATGAAAAGAAAATAAATGTGTAGAATTAGAAAACAATAATATTCTAGTGAAAATAACATGTTTACTAGACTATAGTTTTTATTAGTCCATATGAAGTAGACATTTATATAAATGAGAATCTTTCAAATAGGACCCTATTTTAGAGGGTTATAAAGACAATTTTATTAATTTGTGGTGAATGGTATTTAAGAATGCTAAGCTGTAAAATACCATTGCCAGTCTAGTCTTTACAAGTTAGTTATTTATTGGGTTTTAGGGTATTGCCTGGATTAATGCATTGCACCATCTTTGTGCTTAGTTCCTCCAGGGGCAAGAAGATGGCATCAGATTCCTAAAGCTGGAGTTAACATCAGTTGTGAGCCATGATGTCAGTGCTCAGAACTGAACTTGGGTTGTTGGGTCCCTAGAGGACAGGCCTTTGCACCCCTACTTGTTCTATTCTGCACTCTTGAGGTTGATTGAAAACAGGAACAATCTGTTGTTTTCAGCAATGTTTCTAAGGATGTTTACCCCTAAGCCATTGAGTTAAGGTGATGAGCTTCCTGCTTTTGCTGGTTTGGCCTACCCTGCTGAGGGCTTTATATACTTGTGAGAAAGTGGAATAAAGGGCTTGTCTGCATAACCTGAAGTTGTGTTGAGTGTTAGTCCTGATGTCCCTCACTCAGAAGAACGACAGTTGTCGTGCTGGCATGGCATTGGGTCATCTGCAAGGGGAGCAAGCATTGATAACTGCTGAGCAACTTCTCTAGTTGTATTATTTCTTAAAAAAATTAAAACTTTCCTTAGCGTTTATTACCTATACATTACAGGTTTCATGATAACATTTTCATTTTGTATATAATACATACACATACTCACCCCATTACCTTTTCTTGTACCTCATCACTCTGTTTAATACTCTTCCTTAGCTCCCTTTCCACTTTTATGTTTTATATTCTACAAGCAATGAACTTCATTACGGTCATTTGTAAGAGCATTGGTAATGGTTTATTTATGGGTAATGGGAAATTACCAATGGCTACATCACTGAAGAAAATATCTCTCTTAAACCATTAATCCATTAGCTGTATATAAATCCCCAGGGAATATTGCAGCCTTATGAATCCCTTCCCTTTTATAAATAGGTGCTCAACAAACACTCATTTTGTGATATATGACACACATACTGTGTGTTGGATGTAGAGTTGGAACAAACACCAACGTATTTCATAAATATAATTATGTAACAGTAAGATGAAGACTATAGATATTCAGGATACGTGTGTAAATGAGGACTATAAGGAAGACATGAGGGTCAAAGTTCCTATTTAGTACAGTTTCAGTGGTAAAGAGACATTAAGATGTGTCCTTAAAAGATGTAAGAGTGGTGAGCAGTAGAAGACAGAAGAGCCTACTGAAAGCAGCATGATGGAACAAACATGCTCCAACTAAACACTTTTTTCGCCACACTTTGACAGGATCCACCCTGGGTTTATGCATTTGGAGCTTGACTTTCACTGAAACAGTATTAGGGAGTTGGAAGAATGGTTATGGGATGTTAAAATCTGGCTTCTTTTTCTGTCTTCTTGTCCTGCCCTTTTTCCTCTTTTCCTGTGGTTGTGGCACCATTTATCACCAGGTGCTTTAGCCAAGAAGGTCTTCCCCAGATCCAGTATTGATGTTGTTTAGAAATTTTGTTTCTCAAAACAACCTTTAGTATTTCGTGATTATAATGAAAAGATGAATAACAAATTAAGACAATGTTCAAGAAAAAATACATCACACAGTTTTCCAGAATTCCCAATTCTAAAGCCTTGTACACTGTGAAATCCACTATAAAACTGCTATGATTTATAAATCATTTAGGGTTATGGATAAACAGATTCCTACAGAATGTGGTTTGGGGAATTACCACACTGCTACCTCAGAAGATTTTTGTGAAGGACTTGTCCAGCAAAGTTTTATAAAATGCCAAGTCAAACATAGACATCAAGCTTTAAAACCCCATTTTTATCACTAAATTTTATGGTTACCTAATAGTGACCTATTACAATTTTTCAAATTAAGGATTATGAAAATACTCATATTAATGTCATTGGAAATCCCACAACCAGACTCTAGATCCTGAATGTAACAATGTGTGGAGTCCCAGCTTCTTCACGCTGATCAAAGGTAGTCATGAATTGTAAATAAGAAAGACAAATGTTCATTGAGTAGCCAAGCACCAGGCCCTGAAGAAGATGTGGAGGATAAGATAGTGAGCTTCTGCCAATTTTGCTTTCTGAAGCTGATCATCTCCATGGCAGAGACAGAAAACAAGGTGAATAAAGCAAATATCTAGTGTGCTAATGGATGGTAAGCAATAAGAAGGAAAAAACCTGAAAATAAGACAAGGATCTCTGGTTAGGAATTTTCTAATAGACAAAGACTCATTGTGAGAACCACATTGAAGCAGAGACGTGTGAGAAGTAGGAAGACTGCGAGATTTATGACAGTAACTTTCCAAGTAAAGGCAGCTGCAACACAAAGACCCTAAGGTTCCAGTGTGTGTGGAACAGATGGCAGTCTGTTTTTTCATAGTAGAATGAACAACGAGAGTAACCAGATAGGAGATTGGAAGCCACAATGGAATGAGCTTTGTAGATACTCTGAAGACTTTTACTTCAGGTGGAATGTTATGCACAGTCATTTCAGGAATGAGAGAAATGAAACGTCAATGTCTAGTTTACAACATGAGTATATTGCTTAGCCTGATGTACAGGGATGAGACTCTTGACAAGAGTATGAGGAACAGAAACAATAAATAACAATATGTATGTTCACTAACAATGAAGTGGGGTCAAATCTATTCTTAATGACAAGACGTATGACTGAACTAGCTCAGAATATGTGGGACAAAGGCAGAGACAAATAAATGCATACTCAAAAGCAAAAACCCATATTTCATCCAAACATCACCCTCCTTTACGGACTCCCTTCATTTAGAAATTTGTCTCGTTTACAATAACTTTTGTTGTTTATTTATTATTATGTATAACTGGTATAAGGAAATAGAATAGGAAAAGAAACACCAAGAGTAAAAGAAATTTGCTGCAATTTGGGGTTACTTTCAAAAAATATATTGGCAGAATAATTGTATTAAAATTTCAAGAGATTGGCCAGAGCTTCATTGGCAGCTAATTTTTTTTAACCTAGGAACTGTTACTACTGCATCAGCAGAGTTCTGTGATTTTTTTTCAAGAGATTTGGTTTAATTCAACCGAATCAACAAATATCATGACCACAGAGAATCCTCTTAATGATAATAGTAACTTGGCCATAAAAACTCTATGATGGGTAATTTGTTTTAAAAATGACTTTGCCTAATGTAAAGGTCAGATCCTGTGTTTATGTGTAGAAAATGCTTGTTTATCTGGCTTCACGTTTCCCAGACTGAGCAGTCAAGTCACTGTGTGAGCAAAGACCTTGTTCTGCATTCCGACCAAGTAAGTTTGAGGGGTAGCAAGGGCAGATATTAATCCTGAAAAATGATATGTGTGACATGGGGGCTGCACTTCACACTGAGGCGTCATGGAGCATGTTATTTCACGATGGCTGCTTCAATAGATGATCTAATGTAGCACTCCAGCATCATAGCCAGAAACAATTGCCAATTTCATTTTACAAGAGTCACATGGAAGAGCTGAACCAGAAAATATGATGATGGTAGATAAAACCGAATATGCTTGACTCATTCAGAGCAATGCACTAGGTCAGATTGAGCTTTGGAGAGCCTGAGTTCAAACCCCAAGCCAACCATTTACTAGCTACTTGACCTTGAACAGACCATCGAACTGGTTTTCTCCCTTCAAAAAAATGAGGAAATTAATGTGGACTTACATTGGAGAATCGTGTGGATCAAATGAGACAAGGCACGCGTAAAAATGTCTTAAGGCTCTACATAAATATTTGATGGGATTATTGAACAGCATTTCCCTTTGAAAGGTGGAGGTGGGGATGAATATAGTGATTATTTAAATTATTCATCAATTATTAAACATCCTCTTTACATTCAGAGAATGCTTGCATACCACTGTTCTTAATCAGGACAATTGCATCTATCTAGTGCTCTATCATTTATTGTTTACCTGTTACCTATCTCTAATCTATTATTTGTCTCTCAATCATCTACAGGCTCAATAATATTTTTGTACATCTTGTACAATGACCTTGTAAATTCAAGTCAGGATCAAAATTTGGATATGTTTTCTGCCTAAGCCTACATAATTCTTGCTACACCAAGTCAGCGTCTGTGTGCTTTCCATGGAGCCACACTGTGTCAGAGATGGGGAAAATGATAGAGAGCATCTAGTGGAATGTATTTCAAATATTTGGTTGCAAAGTCCTACTGGGAAGCTGTATATTGGTTAGAAGTATGTTGCCCATATATAAGTATGTGTTTGAAACTCAAAAGTTGTTTCTCTGCTTGGTACATCCCATATCTTCTTCCCTGGACATAATAAGTAACCTAGTCTTAAAAAACATAAATCTATAGCATACTATCATTATTTGATTTAATAAATAAAGGATTTGAGACTCTAAATGATTTATATAAAAGCATAGATAAAAATTCCTAAAAACCCTATAAAAAAAGCTAAGGAGCTAAGATTATGGCACTCTATAATTTTTCCCTGTACTCTTTCTGTATCTTTTCTGTGTTTTGGTATTTGTAGCATCTCGGGGAAGATTTCTCTTGTTTTGAATGAGTGGAAAGATGTGCAAAGGAGGTTTTTATAAGGAGATAAATATTCAAGCACATAATGATGCTTCTAGAATGGATGTGTCATTGTTATGACAAGATACTGGCTCCAGGACTCATGCACACCTTGAAATGCTTAAGGACACTTAACTATTGAAGAGCAAAGCCATTGCCTGCCATTCATTTATGCGCTGTACAGTCATATACTGGGTAAAAATAAATGAGATTGTAAGTATCTTGGGAGCCAAGGTAAGACAGAGAAGGTGGTATTTAGGCTTTGCTAACTAATATATTTTTGAGGAATTGCCACCCCATTCAATTTTAGTAGTAATGGGTAGGGCAGTGAGAGCAGTGCTGGGTATTGGCTTTGATTTAGAGACTCCAACTATTGAAGTACTAGAGCTCCTAAGAACTATAAAGAGCAAACCATTTTATTATCTTTAAAATTCTGGTTTGATTTTCTGTATCAGTTGTTGTGCTATTGGGTGGTATCATTCTCACAAAAAATAATCCATTTGTCTGGGACCTTGTTAAATATTTGGATATTAACATACATATCCAAATATTTAAATACTAATATATATTAATATTCAAACATTTAAATATGCATATATTTCTGATAGATTCACCATTTATGAATGAATATTTTCTTTTCTGAAATGAACATTATTGTAATGAAATACTTTCTGAGTGGAGACTAAATGTTAAAATACCATTTATCTTTTTACCCAGAAAAAGTAGAGTCAGAGCAGTTCTCATATATTCAAAATAGAAGTCTTAGTGATGGAGCTCAAGGGGGTTTGTTACTTTTGCATAGAACACACGTTCAATTCTCAGGACCCCTTACTCATAGTCCCTGATGATCCAATATTCCCTCCTGGGGGGCTGGAAAGATACCTCAGAGGTTAAGAGCACTGGTAGCTCTTCCAGAGGTCCTTAGTTCAATTCCCAGAAACCACATGGTGGCTCACAACCATCTGTAATAAGATCTGGTGCCCTCTCCTTGACTGTAGGCATACCAGCAGATAGAATACTGTATACATAAATAAATAAATAAATCTTTAAAAATAATGAAACCAATATTCTCTTCTGGAGTCTACAGGAGCCTGCACTCATACATACACACAGAAATACACATGGACACATAAAATAAAAACAAATATTTAGAGAAACAAAATATGAGTTCTCTACAGATTAGAGAAGAATTTGGAATCAGAGAGATAATGTAATACTTCTGTGACTTATTTGGGGAAGTTGTGACAATGTAGGAGCTTATCAAGGAAGCTTGGAGGCAAAAATGGGTTTCAAACACTTATGCTCCAGGTAATGTTAATGAGCTATCAAAGATGCTTGGATGGACTCCAAAGATAGCTTGAGATTACAACTGCCTTTAAGTAATCTCTTCAATTGAACTCAACCACAGGGATAATATTTGTGAACTTCAATTTTAAAAGTCCACATTCTTTGACAGTTAAGAGAAACATTGCCTTATTTAAAATGCTAAATGTGATTTTAATAGATAAACATCCAAACAAAGTAACAGTGTCATTAATGTAATAACTAATATATGCCCAGGTTCCTGTCCCCAAGCATAAATAACTGCATGTTCTTTTCCATTATATCCTCTTTTCCCTGAATCCCCAATCTAATCTCTGTCCACACAATAGAGAGAACTTTGCTAAAAGTCTGGACTCTATGATGTTTCTACTAATTTAACTTATCCCCCAAGCTTTCTCTATACCATTTCTCAAAGAAGTTTCTCATTATCCTCTAATAAGAATGTTTCCCTATAGGGTTCTCTCATATTTCCCTAGCATTCTTCTGCCAATTTTTAGAGAAGAGGTTGATTGTAATTTTGCTTCTCTGACCAGTTTTTAGTGTTCTACTAGATTCTTAAAATATGATTGAAAACAAGATAGACTACAAAGGGATATCAAACACTGGGCTGGAATTTCATTGCAAAGGGAATGGAAAGTTATGTACTAAATTTATTTAGGGTATTCCTCTCTTGAACTTGGTATTTATCATGCTCATGCTGGATAACAGTATGAATGAATTGGGATGTTTGAAGTGGAAGCAAGGAAATCTATGGAAACTTTGCTGTTATCAAAAAGAGCAATGAGGCTGATGTGAATTAAGCCAGTGTTTAGTGAGAAAGTAATAAGTTTGGGGAAATTTAATACAGGTAATTTAGGGATAGCTTGCTATTTTTGAAGTTAATAAAAATAATGGAGTGAAGCTGGTTTGTAAATATTAAATTGAATAGACATTATCATAATCAGCAACTGCCATTCACCAATGGATCAGAGATGACAAAGGGTGCATGGATGCCGTGTTCCTCATGTGTGTGTGAGAGAGAGAGCATGTGTAATCCATATAGAAACCTTTTCATCTGATTCCTAAGGAACACTTTATCCAACATTGGTAGTAAAAGAGAATAATATGAGAATCTGATAGTCAGGAGCTATTTGACTTTCGTAACCCAACAAAGGGACCCAGTGGTTCTTGGTTAAATCTACACTGGTAGTGAGAATTATTAACTTAAAAGACCCTGTCTTAATCTTAGCACCTCTGACCAATCGAAGTGAATCAAAGACCCAGAAACATCTATGAACACCTGAACTTTAACAAAGAAGCAAAAAACATAAAATGGAAGGAAGAAAACATATTCAAAAAATTGTGTTGGCATAACTGGGTATAAACATGTAGAAGAATGAAAATAACCCGTATCTACCACCATGCATAAAACTCAAGTCCAAATGGATCAAAAACCTCAATATAAAGCCAACCACGTTGAACTTCATAAAAGAGAAAATGGAAAGTAAACTTTAACGCATTGGCATGGGAGACCACTTCTTAAATATAACCCCAGTAGCACAGACACTGAGAGAAAGAGTTAATAAATGGAACCTCCTGAAACTGAAAAGCGTCTGTAAAGCAAAGGACATGGTCAACAAGACATAACAGCAGCCTACAGAAAGGGAAAAGATCTTCAACAACCCCACTTCAGACAGTGTCTGAGTATTCATTCTTTTGTTTTGTTTTGTTTCACTGTTTTTAATTACGCTCATTTAAAACTTTTGGTATCTATGCTTTTTCAGAATTATTTAAAATAGAGAAGAAAAATGAAAGTCAGTATTAGAGACATACCTAAAAATGTTCTGAGGTTTTTTAATGCAAAGGGAATGGCTTAAAATAAACACTGTACCTAGTTTCTAGAAATTAGGAGATATAAGAAACAGTCTTTGAACACTCAACAGGAAGAGTACAACCCACCTAATGCATTGAATTCTGCCCAGTAAGATTAGATTCATTTTGGCAAAACTTTCTTTTGAACTGAGGAATAATACTATTTTGCTTCAGGTCACTAAGTTTGTGGTGATTTATTTCAACTACAAGAGAAAAAAAGCACCTTCTCAGCTTCTTCCTGATGATTGAGACAAGAAATGACAATTTCTTTTCAAAGAGGAATTTGTCAAAAACAGTATTAATATCATCCCATGGATGACCAAAACAATAAAAAAGTATGATAAATATCCTTCTGAAAAAGATAACAGCCAACAAACAAAGCTGATTACACCCTTTAAAATTACTCACCATTGATTTTTCCTTAAATGTCTCAAGAACAAATGATACCATAGATCAAAAGCAGCTATAAACATTCTCTCTCTCTCTCTCCCTGTCTGTCTGTCTGTCTCTCTCTGTATCTATCTATCTATCTATCTATCTATCTATCTATCTATCTATCTATC
>LOEQ01009611.1:16485-28049 GCA_001685075.1 Bramus lutescens
CTATCTATCTATCTATCTATCTATCTATCTATCTATCTATCTATAATTCTGTCCACTCTGATAGGGAAGCAGGTTCTCCTAGCGTACTACCCTAACCTTCGTCTACCAAAAGACAAATTAAAACTTAAAATATTTCTTGGGATTATCAATTATCTCTCAATTTTAAAATAACATATGCAGATAACCTACACAGAAAGATAATTTTATATTTAGTGTTAATAACATGAATCATTAACTTAGTTCAATGATATATGTACAAATTGTGTTTGTCTGTGTACAGCATAGGGACCAGGTGAATGCTCCTGGCACAGTGGCAATGTCTGTTTCCCTACCTGAATGATATCGTACTTCTTTGCTCATTTCTGTGCCAATGAGCTCAGAATGCCCCATCTCAAATGTGTCTTTCTTGTGTTTCTTACTTGTCCAGGTTATAATTCCTTCTTTCAAAGTAAAGCAGAATTGATTATTTATCATTAAATACTGTTTAGCAGACCCAAGTTAACCATCTAGAATATAAACAGCTTTTGTAGGACAGATGCTTTGTACGTGTAGTTCAGGCATTACAGACGAGCCTAAGATAAACAATATTATTGACACAGTCACCATGTTAAATTGCTGGGACAATAAAAGATAATTGGTAAAGGAAGAAAAATATCTGGAGGCAATGCTTCAGGAACAAGGGTGATTTATCCTAGTTAGCTGCACTAAAATACATTAGAATGAATTGGCAATAGGTGTGTGTATTTAACATTTGCTTAGTTATAAATGTCTGTCATTTCTACTCATATTTGTACAGTGTTCTATAATAACTTTTGTGACTTTTTTGTGTCTATAATCATAAAATATAAATGAACTTAATTAATAGGCTCAGGGGACTAATTACTTTTTGTTATCTTCAAGTCACTAAAAGCTGAACACATTGCGACTAAAGGGGAACATTTCTATATGATTTTCCAGGAGTGTTAGTAAAGGAAATAAAAACTATTTAAAATAAACAGACTCTTTGGCAGTTGCATACATCAGGGTTTCATCTTATATTACTCTTTGAAAGGACTAAGTTCAATTTTCCAAGGAAAATACTGACTTGGCTGATACAAAGGCCTCCAAGTTTTCCTTTGCTATTTCCGGTCTTTGAACACTTCAAGATCCACAAGCTTTGCAAGAATATGACAAAATACCATATAACAAAAAGGAACTGATGGTGGCCTGAGAATAGAGCAATTGGATTCAATCTGTGTATATTATTACGTGGATTTAACAATTTGCGTGAAATTAATATAATTAAATTACTTTAGACTAACAGCTCTTTTAACTTTATAAAGAGTTCCAGGCATGTAGACAATGAAACAAAGCACAAAACTATTTCAGAAAGACAAATAGTTTTATGTGCTCGCATCTAACACAGTAACAAACCAATGGAAGAATTCAGAAGCCAAGACATGTGTTGACCTTTTCTTCTATTGAGGGTGCAGCTGCCCAACATCTAGTCCCTGATTATCACCCACAGCAGTAAGCAAACAGCTGGAGCTCAGGAAGGAGGGACTCAAATTTATTCACACTAAGAAGGCCACCATGTAGGTAAAGATACCTGTGGATATTTGTGGTGGTTGAGATCTGGGAATGCAATTAGCAGATGTAGGACTATGTCAATGGCAGAAAAGGTAGTCAAACGTGCAATGGGGAGCTGTAGTGATGCCAGGTCCAGGGCTCTTGGGGCTGTTCATCATCTTTTGTTTAAAAGTGCACAGCATGTCAGTAAGAAATTAATAAATTTGGTCACTCTGCTGTCTGTTTGTGCACATGTGCATTTATGCATGCATGTGTGTGTGTGGGTCTCTTGATATAGTCACTCATAATTTGGGAGGGTCTTATAAGTTCTCTCAATCTCATAAGAACACTTTAACTATCTCCATTTTGTCTTTTCTTAAACCAAAATCAACTTTCTGAATACAGGAGTGACCTAAATTGTACATCTGGTGTCAAGTAACTCTTACTTAACCTCACTGAACCTTTATTCCATTGCCTGAATAATGGGCAAAGTAAAGGAGCAACATCTTCACCCTGTGCTGTAGCAATTTATGATGCATATCCCTTGGTATATGTTGAAGTCCTTAGCTGAAATGGCTAAGTTGGCCATCATTTTTATGTTCACAGCTTTCACTGGCTTCCCATTTGCATACAGGAGGGAAAACATCCTTCAGATGACCCCCAAGCCTGCATGAAATGTGCCACTGCACATTCTCTCACTGACTTTTCTGTGACACTCATCTCAAGGCTTTCACTCAACTTCTTCTGTTGGCAATGTGTCTCCTTAATGCCCATCACCTCTGCCGTAATGCAGTCTGATCTTTTGATTGATTTACCCTCCATCTTAATTCATAATGGTCTATGAATTTCTAAATTCATGGACTTTTCTTTATTTAGGTCCTAGGGAACCAAAAACCCAAACCAAACTAAAACAAAAACACATGGCTTTGAAACAGCAGTCTTCTGGGCCATGCTACCAGTGAACTGGCTCTTTCAGGAGGCCAAGCAATTCAATGGTGTTTTTGGACAGCATGCTGCAAGTTACTTGGTGGCAGCATGGGTCAACTGGTTATCAGAGTTGAGGTGGCAAGGATGGTTCCCATCTGGCAGTCTTAGGTGCTGGCAGACTTCTGCCATGTTGGACTGGGCAGAACAAGCAGACAGGGCTGTATTAACACAAGCAATGATGCAACTTAGGTTTTTAAGAAGGACTTAGCATTTTAAGAAGTAGTTCTGCACAGAAAATGATGATAAATACACAATAAAGACAAATTCAGATGGAAAAGACCTCTGAAGGAATCATAGTGATGGATAAATGTATGTAGGCTTGGGAGTTAGAAGAAAAAGAGTATAGAGTCAAAAAATAAATGCATTTAAAAAAAGAGTCTTTAAAAAGACAAAGTTCAGACAGTCATAGATTAAAGGAGTAAAGATAAGAAAATAAATATTAAAAGGTAATAGAGTAAGAAAAGCCAGATAAAGATGGAATATACAAAGAGAATCTGGATTATGTATATTATTGTGTTTTCTTTGAATTTTTTGACTGTGAAAGAGCTAAATAACCAACATATATACTTATTTATTTATTTATCAAAAATTTTCACCTTCCTCCCATTTATACATATTTCTACTCTTAAGGTATTGTGCTTGTGTTTCTCATTTAAAAATGTAATTTATAATTAAGAAATATAGGGTAATAAATAATCATTTATAATAGTCAAGCTTCTAGTCATGTTAGTTTGGTTTTCTAGATATATAGAGATATATTTCATTTAGACAGGTGTTCTTCAAACCTTTTGAAGACCTACAGAATATGGCATTTAAATGTTTTAAGAAGTTAGAATTTTTCATGTCAGTGAGACACATCTGCTCCTGGCAGCACCAATTACTTCAAGATGAAGATGAGTATCAAAGAGGCCCCTTATGAAGTTTGCTAGCCATTTGGGTAAACAACTGCTCTTGCCTGGACTGCTTCATGGTATGCTCTAAGAACTGGACATGCAGGACCCACAGAGGAATGACTGCTGAACTTGCCTAAAGGTGAGATGGTCCTTTTGGGTTTTTCTCCATGAAAGAGTCTGCTAAACATTCTACAGGACACTGAAAAATGTAACTGACAAACTGCCAATATAGGTGGAACTATCTTTGAAATTTCCTTCTTCATGGAAAAATCTGCTGGATACTATGGGTCTGTAGGCTGAAGATGGATGCCCCAATGGCACAAAGGAACTTTGGGTGACTGTCCAGGCAGCAAAATGTTTCCATCAATTCTACAGTTTTGGAAGTTGCTTACAATGCACTTCCTGTTGCCTTGGTAATATATCCTTCTGGAGGCTTTTATGGAGTTGAAGAAATGATAGTTATAATTTTCCTTAGTTATAATAAATGATAAAATAGATATAAATATTGTATCTGTAAGTCTTGATTGATAACTGTTTTATGCAATTTATTATGTTAAATTAAGAACCTTCCTTTTTATTTAAACAGAAAAGGGGAGGTGATGTGTGATTCCCCTCTGTATGCTGTGAATAACATTGATGAATAAAAAAACTGTTTTGAGCCTATAGCAGAGCAAGGCAGAACAGAGGTAGGCACAGAAAACTAAGCTGAATGCTGGGAGAAGGAAGGCAGACTGAGTGAGAAGCCATGGAGCCGCTGCCAAAGACAAATGTGCTGAAACTTTGCTGGTAGGCCATGACCTCATGGTGATGCACAGATTAATGGAGATGGGTTAAATTAAGATGTAATAGTTAGCAAATAAGAAGCTAGAGGCAATGGGTGAAGCAGTGATTTATGCAATATGGTTCTATACAATTATTTTGGGAGTCTGGGTGGCTGGGGAACTAAGAAGCTGCCTCCCCACAACAGGATATCATATTTCATCAGCTACATTCTTGTCCTATTTTAGCTTTATTCTGAACCTTCAATCAGAAATAATTAAATAACTTAATGCAAATATAATTTTTACTTAGTTTGTAAGTATTTAAAAATTAAAAAAATCAACCTTTTTCTTGAAAGAAGGACTATACCATAAATAGCATTTATTTTGTAATGTGGACTCTAAATGTTCAGTAGAAAAACAATTTTTTTAATCTATTCTTTTTTAGTTCATTAAATTCCTGGAAACTTTACTCTGACTTATCTCTGTCCCAACCTCATTGATGTCATGGGCTTAATAACCACGTGTCACTAATAGTCTTCGATTTAGCAGAAGCATGAAGCAGACTGCAGCCAGTCTCCTGCACTGACCTTTCCCCTCAGGACATTCATCACCAGTGACACTGACTGATGAGCAGCGTGATCCCCTGACCTCCAATTTATTAATGCTGATGGTCTTGACACTCTTCCTAGTCTCCCAGGCACTCCACAGCTGCCTGCGACAATCCTCACATCTACTTCTCAGAAATACTTTCCATTTCCTCTCTGGATGACACATATTGCCTGCTCCCTATCAAGAAGCAGCTGTCAATTTTTTCTCTTATTGCTTTTCAAAAACTTTTAGACTTCTTCCCATTCCCACCATGATTTCTAGGTTTTTCATCCCTGAAAACATAGTCTGTATCTTTGAGGGTGTCATTGTCTGAAGGAGAATATCCTCATCCTGGTTCTGTAATAAAATTAACCAAATAAGACTATAGAATATCCACAATGAAGAAACAACTCTACTTAACTGAAGCCTCCCTCTTTTTAGTTTGTCTTAAACATATTCATAACCTCACATTTTATGGCTATTATTAATGCCATGCCCCTTACTCAGAAAATTCTACCATTAATGTTACTAATAAAATGAGACAATTGCCAGTAAATAACTTTGATTTGTCATATATTTTTCAAAGTATATAAATAAAATAGAATAAATGTAATATTTAAATTAGGATTAATGTATTTCTTCAAAATTTCTCATATATCAGACATCAAGATTCTGATAATAAGCTCTATTTTACTGAACTGTTTCTTCAATCCTACATTGTAAATAACATTTTCACCCTTAGTTGAACAGAAGAAAACATAATGTCTCCTCAAATCACACAGGTGTTCATTGATGAAAATGTGATCTCTTCATCTATATTTTTATTGACCATTATTGTTTAAAAGTCTGGTTCAAAGAAAAAAGCAGATTGATGATGATAACTAGGAGGATTCTTGAAGAACAATATTAAAATGAGAACAACTATTTCTTGAGATGGTACAGTTATATTTTACATAGATAATTTTGTTGCCTTTAGCTCTTATAAGAGAACAATTTCTGTTTTATCAATCATGAGGCTTAGTTTACTTTACATAGAAAATCTTGTTGCTTTTAATTCTTATATGAGAACAACTTCTGCTTTATCGATCATGATGTTGGAAACTGGAAAGTTGAAGATTATGACTATTCTTGAGACTTTGGATGTGATTCTAGTTTGATTTGTTTGCTACCTGAAAGTGTTATCTCCAGCGCTATGTGGTTGTCCCAAACATTAATCACTTAGAAAGGTAAGGCTGCAACAAACACTATAGCTGTAATTACTAGGGAATTTCATCAAAGTCCCATTACATCTATTGCCCAATCTTCCCCTTAAATAGTAAATATTCTGTGTTATTTGAGAGTACTGTCCATACATCCACTCAAGAAATTGTTGAGAACAAAGCATGGTGGTTCACATCTTTACTCTAACAAAATCTCAAGCAGTAGTGTATTAAATGTATTGTAAGATGAATGTTGAGAAACATAGAAATGAAAAATGCTCAACCAGACTCTGTGCTCAAGTTAATCAGAATTTCATTCTCCAATTTAGTTTTTGATATTCTTTCTATATATATTCTTTGATGCATTTACAGGTGGAAATTAAAGTAAGAAGAGACCACATACTTGAATGGTAGTATTTTAATTATTATCACAAATTAAGAAGTAATTTTCTAAATATAATCATAGTCTTATTTTCTTTAATGTTTATAGCCACTTAAGTATTGAATTGACATTTTCCTTATTCAAAAGCACTTACTTATTTCTACCTATATTCTGTTTCTTTTTATTTCTTAATACCTTGAAAGCCATGTGAAGTTGTGAAGTATATATATATANATACATATTGTATTTGCATTTCAGGTTTTCAAGACAATAAATCTCTCTCTCTCTCTCTGTGTGTCTCTGTGTGTGTGTGTGTGTAGCCTGATTTAAAAAAATACTCTTCTCTTAGATATTTTCTATGTATCTATTTGTAAAGGTTAAACTAAACAAATTTTAATGTTGTCATATGAGATTTCTAAGCAGGTATTTTGACTTATGATGATATTAAGACTCAGGTACTTTTACCATTTTATATTCCTAAAGATTATCTTGCAAAATCATGAATCTTGTTTTATGTACGTATAGGAAAAGTGGTCAACAATGATCATTGTATATAATCTGTATTCCAAAGTGCTAATATATATTAAACTTAAATAAATTTTAAAAATAAACTTAAGAAAACAATTTATTCATCAAAACATTGAGCCATGAAATAAAATACAGGGCAGGCAAAATGCATGAGTAAAGAGAAATTGAAAAAGACTTTTAATAAAATTTGTAAAGCTAATCTTGCATCTTGCATCATAGGTAAACTTCAAAAATGCTATGCTGAGTGTACTAAGTCACTGAATAACAAGAATCACATTTTGCTTAAACCTCTTCATATAAATTCTGAAAATTAGAAAATGAATTACTCATTAGTTGTGACTAGAAATAATAGTAGCTGAGAGTAAACAATATAAATTCTATTATTGTGGTGACATTAAAGTTCCAAAACTGAAGCTTGATGAAAATTAACAACAATAAATTTGCTAAGGATGTGTCAAAATATGTAATTGAACAGGTAGATTTTTGCATACAAACTTTAGATAATGTTATTTCTAAATCTCTGAAGTTTAAAATAATATGAACATTTCTAACTATTAAGGTATACACGTCAATGGCATTTGTTAATTATTTTATTAAAAATTTTCACCAAAGCAATAAGACAGCAGAACAAAAGAAATTGGACTATGACAAGAAATAAGAGTGTATATTATCTTCTTACAGATGGTTTAATTTATACAGAGAAAGATATAAAGTTCAATAGACTATCAATGCTAATATTTTTTGTTGCATTATATAAAGTCAACAGATACAAATCAAAATAACTTTTTAATATGCTATTAAGATAATTCCTTTTTCTACTTCTCATGTAGATTAGATCTATGTATGTCTCTCTTAGGGTCCTCATTGTCGTCTAAGTTCTCTGGGATTATGCTTTGTGGGCTGATTTTCTTTGCTTTATGTTAAAAACTACTTATGAGTGAGTACATGTGATAAGTGTCTTTCTGCATCTGGGTTAACTCACTCAAAATGATGTTTTCTTACTCCATCCATTTGCCTGCAAAATTCAATATATCATTATATTTTCTGGTTTATAGTACTCCATTATCTAAATGTACCACATTTTTCTTATAGAGTAGTCAAGGGGCATTTAGATTGTTTCCAAAGAAAGGAATCCCCTTCACATTAGCTGCTGAAATAATAAAAAATTAAGTTTGGCAATAAATTCAGTAATGATTCTGAAAACCCATAAAATTGAAACTATAAAATATTAATGATTGAAGTTGAAGAAGATACTAGTAACATAGAAAAGTAAAATTTGCATGTATTTTAAGCTAGACTGATTATATAACTATATGTATCACTCATTATTTATACTGATTTATATACTATGAACTACCCTATTTGTATTTAAATCGTGAGAGATGGAAATGAGACTCTGGAAAGAGTTACTAAAGTATTGTATCTTTTTATAAAAAATATTGGTTAATTAATTTAATTTTAATTGTGCTATAGATCATCTTAGATTCTAATTTAATCAAGACATATTTATACATAAGTTACCAAATATATGACTCTTGCTTCCAATAATTACTAATGAATTTTCTATGATTTAGATAAGAAGAGTTAACCAAAATTCTGTATGTATTTCACTAGAATAAAAGTAAAATTTTGCTTATTGAAAAATTATGCTTTCTTCATCTTTACCTTCATCCTATTAGGCCAAACTGTGTTCTTGATTATTTTATCATCAGGTAAAGCAAGTCTAGTAGTTGTTCCATGCAAATGTTATACCAGATACATACAGAGACCATAAAGGAAAAATAAAGTCAGATCCATTTTATAATGACTAATACTATTTGAATTATTCAGAAGTGTGTTTCTTTCATGATTTAATAAAATTTATTTATCCATACATTTATCAAGAACATTTGGTCTAAGTTACAATGCTGTAATATACAGATATGTGCATTTTGGCTAGGCATAGGATCATGGAATCACTACCCTAATCGATGCACAGGAGTTTGATTTCATACACATAATGCCTTTAAATTTTTTTTCTAAGCATAAATTGCATTTACCTATAAGTGTCTTAATATATATCCTGATAATTGTATTTCAATATTTCTTAAAGGTTTTTTTCTTAATTTGGAAAATGAATTGTAGATAAAGAGATGTGTATAGTCTTTAATGCCCTTTTAAGCAGTGAAAAATGCATAAAATTGACATGAGCAATGGTGAATTTATCAAAGTATATAATAATTCCTTGACCATGTACCATATCGTCCTTTTTGTGATCCATTCCTGGTCCCACTCTTCTTTTTAATATTCACTGTTCTGATATTTTATTTTAGCATTAGCTTTCCCATTCTGGAACTTTATATAAATTCTGCTGGGGAGATTTAATACACATATCAAGGTAATAGAGCTAGATCCCCTTTCTGTTACCATAAAGAAGAATTGATACAAAATTTAAAAAAAAGATAAAAAAATATTGGACCTGAAATTTTGAAATTGTTAGAAAAAGCACAAGTAAACACTCAGGACAGTCATGTGATCATTGATATGGTAGATATCAACCCTAAGACACAGGCAAGAATAAAAATTTCAGCACAATTAAGGCAATGGGCAGTAAAGCAAAGACACTTCAGTAAAAATGACAGTTAATAGCTTTAAGATATCATACAATGCACAAAGTGTTTACCAAATAGCCATCTGATAGAGAGTAACATCCATAATATACAAAGAACTCAGTAGTAAGAGGTTGATTAAAATAGACCAATGTTCTGATTATAATTTCTTAATAAAGTATTCTATATGAAAATTTAAGTTATAAAAACATATATAACATTATTAATGAACAGAAAGTACAGATCAAATAGAAGAGGTATCCTTCAACAAGTTTAATGGCTACCATGAAAATGCATTATATAAACAAAAGCTTACAAAACAAAAAATGGTGAACTTTCATGTACTATGGATTGAGAAACCCACAAATTTATAAACTAAGGGAAATTAATAGCAGGGTCGTTAATATTATAAAGATAGAGCAGCTGTGTTATCTAGTGTTCCAATTTGAGTATAAAACTAAATGAATTAAATACAGTCTGGAGAGGAGCCCTCAGCCCTGACAGACTTACTGCAGAACCATTCACAACAATGATGAAGAAGAGACAATCAAAATGTTTCTTAGTGGATGTGTAGAAAAATAAAATATGGTATACATGGATGGTAAAGTATTATTTATTCAAAAGAGAGATAAAAATTTTTATTGTATAGAACTGGCCATTTTTATGTTAAACTAAACATCAATGACAGATACACAAATATTGCTTTTCTCATGTGGGAAAAACTATGTTCAAAAGCTTAACTTGCACTCTCTACCAACCTGCAGGCAACTGAGAGAACTACCTCCAGGCTTGGCCTCATCTCCCACCACCAAAAGGACACTGTCCCATCATGACCCACTGCACTACCCAACCCCATACACGTTAACATACTCCTCATGGCCAGCCTTCCCCTGCAACCACAGAAGATTATATATGTACAGGTGCAAACCATAACAGTTGGAAGAACAGGCACAAGCATGAACCACACTGGTTGGAAAAAAAGATTAATAAATGCCAGTATAAGAAAGTGTTCAGTAACTGGAAGAGTAGTATAGCATCAACAGAACTAAGTGATCCTATTGCATCAAAACTTGAACATTCCATTGTAACCGAAACATAAGAAAATGAAATTACCTTATAAAGATAATAAAGGATCTTAAGGAGGAAATGAAAAATTCCTTTAAAGAAGTCAAGGAAAAGACAAACAAAAATATTGGAAGAAATCAATAAATCCCTTAAAGAAAGCCAAGAAACTACAATCAAACAGGTGATGAAAACAGTTCAAGATATGAAAAATAAAACAGAAACAATGAAGAAACCACAAACAAGGGGAATCATGAACAAGGAAAACCTGGAGACGTGAACAGGATCTGCAGATTCAAGCAACATCAACAGAATACAAGAGATGGAAGATACAATAGAGGAAATAAATATAATAGTCAAAGAAAATATTAAATCCAATAAATACCTAACACAAAACTTTCAGGAAAACTGTGACATCAGGAAATGATCAAACCTAAGAATAATAGGGATAGAAGAAGGAGAAGAATCCCAGGTCAAAAGCAGAGAAACACATTCAATAAAATGGTAGAACAAAACTTTCTGAACCTAATAAGGACATGCCTATAAAGGTATAAGAAGCTTACAGAACACCAAATAGGATAGATGGGAAGAAGTCCCCTTGACATATAATAATCAAAAACTAAACATGGACAATGAGAATTATTAAGAACTGCAAAGGCAAAGGAGAAGTAACCTATAAAGTCAGAGCTATAGGAATTACACACAACATCAATGGAGGCTCTAAAAGTCAGAAGGTCCTGTACAGATGTTGTACATTCACTAACAGACCATGGATGCCAGTCCAGACTACTATACCCAACACAACTTTTAATCAACATAGAAAGGAACAAAACAAGATATCTGATAATAAAACCAGATTTAAACAATATATATCTACAAATCCAGCACTACAGAAAGTACTAGAAGGAAAATTCCAACCCATGGAGCTCAGGTACTCTCAGTTACACCATAAAAACAAAGGCTATAGATAATCTCAGTGATGTAGGAGGGTCGTCTGTCTATGTGTTACTTTCATTGGTTAATAAAGA
>LOEQ01009612.1:31587-45168 GCA_001685075.1 Bramus lutescens
TTTCAACCTTTGTAAATTTCCCCGGCACCAGTCTTTTTTGGCAAGTCCTAAACTGATCAGTTCCCCTGGGATTGGTATCTGACCGACTATGTGCCCCCACCCACCCCCAGACTTAGGACACCCACCCATTCCTCCTCGTGACTTCATCTCTAAGGTGTTGTGCCCCCTACACTTCCCCCTTGTGCCCGCACCCCGTTGAGCGCGGGGTGTGCGCGCCCCTGGGTAGAGCTGGAAATCCTGACTGCTAGGTTGTGCCTGATATTTTGCTTGGCAGCTCGCTGCCTAGTCCAAACCTGGGCGGCTACAGCTCCGCAGGGACGCGAGAGGAGTACACGGTTCGGGTTTGAAAAGGAGGGAGTTGGCTTGGATGGTCTAGCAAGACTGGGAGGCCCAGGTGTTTCAAAGCCGGACGGAGGAGTGCGAGGGTAACCAGCCGCTGATAAGGACCCTTCAACCTTATCCCCTCGCCCTCCTCAGCAGAGGGAATCCTTCCCCACTGGATTAGGAGGTGGCACTATGCCGCCACTGTCCACTGCCTCTCGCTATGTGGGTGACTGCAGCTCCCCTTGCTCCGGGGACGTGAAGGAGAGTATTGGACGGAGAGCCAGCTGTCACTCAACTTGCAACTGCAGACCAGGCTGACCCATCCAGTGGCAAGAGCGATGGAGAGGGATTTGAGACTGGCAGACCCGGACTGTCTCCAGCCGGCTGGCCAGCAAAGACGGAGAACAAACTAGGGAATTAGTTTGAAATTTAAACTGTTGCTAAGGAGGGGGTAGCAGAACTGAGCCAGCCAGCTGATCTGACGTGGAGCTGCATACCTTGGGGATTAGAGTAAATATGCTCTGTGGAAAGCCAAACCTTCTTGTAATTCCAGGTTGCTTTTGTTTTGTTAAATACTGCCGAGATTTACAATTCCTTCGGTGGCTGGGACTGAACTTTGGAGTCTGAACTATCAGCCCAAGCTGATTGCCCATTAACTCTTCCCTGGCTGGGTTGTCCTAGCACAGCTGGGGCGGGGGTCCATCCAGCTGTCCAGGGCTCCTGAATCTCCTTGGGTGGTTTGGACAGCTGCTTAACCTTGCCTTTAGAAGGGGGGCGTTTTTTAACCCTTGGACTCACTGAATTAAGGGGAAATAAAAGTTGTTCTCAGCAGTTTCTCTTGGGGAGTGGAACCCTGTGGAAGGCTTCCAAAGCCCTTGGTGGAGGGGGACCAGGAGGGCAGAAGGGTTACTTGGTGACAGTTGCTTATGCTTGACACTAGTTGGCTGTCTGTCCCTGTCTCATCTGACTATTCCAGCTGGCCCTGTCCTGTCGTCCCTTTCACTCTCTCTGTGCTTGGCTGCAATAGGCTTACGAGGAAAGCTTTGTCAATCTGGAAAAACTTGACCGACTGTAAACAATCCTGAAGTGAAGGCAGGAGAAGGCCCTGGTGTGTGTGTGGGGGGGGGTAACCATGCAGAGTTGATCCCGCAGGTTCATACCCTTGAAGGCACAACTCCACCTACACGCTTGGGAAGGACAAGCTTGCCCAGGCTGATGAGAAATAGGCCTTTCATTGGTGACAGGGTCACCCAAAACAAAATCCAGGGGGGCCTGGGAAACTGCCTGCCGGTGCGTAAATGAACCGACCGTCCTATTGGGGGAGGGGGGTCCCGAGAGACGAATCGTAACTATCCCAAGTTAGAGGAGCCACTGCACTCAGTAAGCCTGTCTCCAGCTATCCCTGTGGGAATGTGCACTCCAGCCCCTATTGTCCTTGTACAACCGGGGTCAGCACATGGACCTGGGGACAATCTCGGAGCCAGGAGTACTTAAATCCCAGTGGGCTTGGCAGCAGAGCTGCGTGCTGTGGGGGCTGGGAGTTTGCAGTTGAGTTGGTTAGGGACAGGTGTGAACTGGGGGTGGCCCGGGAGTATGGGAGGGAGGTAGAGAAGGCCAGTGGTGTGCAGTGAGGTAGTCACCACCAGCAGCGTTGGTTAAGGGAGAGGCTGACCCTGAGAGCGCTCCCTGCCTGAATATCTGGAGAAATTGAATCTAGGAGAGATTCCCCCAGTGGGAAAGAAAGGCAGGCAGTTTCTGCAAACAGCAAGCCTGTCCAGGAGGGGGCGGGACAACCCAGTTTCCCATAATGACCTTGAGTTAAGTAGGATTTGCAATATTTGTAGACCGTGGGGAGCCTACAAAACTGACCCAAATAAAGGGTTTTCTTTTTTTAGAAGATTTACTTTGTTTATGTGTGTCTGTGTGTGCCTGTACGCGTGTGCACACGCACACATGCATGCAGGTGTCTGTGAAAGCCAGGGAATGTCCCATCCCCAGAGATGGAATTACAGCTTGATGTGGGTGCTCAGAACTGAACTATGGTGCTCTGCAAGAACACCAAATGCTCTAAACCACTGAGCATCCCTCCAGCCCCTAAGAGTTTGTCTTAAAAGAACACAGATGTCAAAAATTCAGTTCTTTATCAGGAAACAGCTCTCCCTACCTACAAGACACCAAGGTGAGCAGAGACAGAAACAGCGACCCTTAGGGATTCGGGGGAGGGGGGAGCCAGCCCCTTGTTTGGTCATCCCCTGAGCAAACCTTTTTAAATTTTCTGTGTCTCTGTAATTGTTCCCCACAAAGCAGTGAAAACTCAGGCTTGTTCTCAAGTCTGCAAGTTTGTCACGGTTTTAACATGGCCTCTTGATGGAAGCAGGAGAAGATTTATGAGGGACTGTTTGGAAATATTTGGGCACCTCATAGCCTTTGGTCCAGTTAGAGGCAAGCATCCAGACCATGACTGAAGACTTACAGAAGCAGGGACCCTGGGTCCAGCACTCAGGAAGGACCCAACGTCCCATTTCAGGAAGGCACTGTAAGAAGTAGCTTGGGGTTGCATTTGCCTCAGTATTTGTGCATTTACAGGGCATGTGACATGAAGAAGCCAGCCAGGGCCTGGCCCTCAGGTCCATTTGTAAGTCCCATTCTGCTCCCGTGCCCACCTCCTTTTGTGCCATCCCTCCCCACTCCCAGTGGCTAAACTGGCCCAAGCTCACCATTCCCTTGGCTAGAGACCAGTTCAAAGCTTGCTTACAGCATATGGCAGGTGGTGGCCCAGCTCTGGGCTGGTAGCAGGGCTGGAGGCTAGGTAGAGATACACTAAAGATCCCTGAAGACTTAGCATCACAGCAAGATGTTACAGCAAGGGCACGCATTAGTGGTAGTGGCTTTCAGTGGTGTTTGTCGTGACTTAACCACACACCAGGTAGTTTAATGGCAAGTGACTTGTGGAGCTTGTTGCCGACTGTCTCAGCCTCTCTTGCTGGTCATCAGAGCTCTCTGAGTAAAGAAAGGTTGGGAAGGTGCACTGTGCCCCCACTTAGAGGACACTGCGTACCCACTTCCAAACTCCTTCATGAGCCCCCAGCTTGCTGCTGCTGACCGTCCACTCTGAGAAAGCAAGCTCTGCTGTACTTAGGAGAAGCTGCCCTTCTACCTAGGGGAGGGGTCTGGTGGTCACAATCGCTAGAAGTCTTTCCTAAAGCCATGTTCCCACCAGCACAGTGGTGCAGTTGATGGTTCTCCCTTACAACTGGGGATTTTCAGACTAGAGAGATGTCGTAGCAACTAAGAACACAGCAATTAAGAACACTGATCTATTCCTCTTCCAGAGAACCTGGGTTCAATTCCCAGCATCTACATGACAGCTGGCAACAGTCTGTAACTCCAGTTTCTGGGGATCTGATGCCCTCTTCTGGCCTCTGAGGGCACTGCTACATGTGGTACATATACATATAGACAAAACATCCATACACATAAACAAAAATCTCAAAATGGGGGGAGGGGTGCTAACACATAACACAGGAGAAGACAGCCCTCCCAGCATGCCCTCACCAGGACCTCGGGCAATTATGGCTTGCCATTGTCCTCGTTTCTCAGGGTACTGTAGGGAAGTATAACCAGGTATATTCCCAACCTTCATTCTCAACTTTAATTTTAATATACCGTGAGTCTCTGGAAACACATGCCAGACATCTGCTTTGGCTCCTGGTTTCTGATGGGACTGGGATCTGTCAGACTGGCTATGATCACCTGTGTGATTGGTAACAGGAATGACTGAAATTTCACACATGATCGTGGTCGTAAGCATGATCGTCACTGTACACAACAGACATCCCACACAGGACTGTAGCACACTATATGTGGCTGTGGCAACATCTATAACATCGTAACATTCGTGACCACGGGGCATTTTTGTATCATTCTTTTGAGTGGCCTTGATGGCCCTCGGAGGACCTGTAGCTTGCGTACAAAATAAAGGTGCAGTTGGGAGCCAGCTTTGAACCCCTGATTCCCAGTTTCACAACCAGACTTTCTCCTTCTAGCTTGCTAATCTCAGCCCCACCCAATTGTCTCCCATGGGGTCACAGAGAGGTCAGGCAAGAGCTGTTAAATCCTGGGGCCTGGTCTACAGAGGGTTCTGGAGGGGGACTGTGGTGAGGCAGGAGTCAACAGGATGCAGGCAGGATGTGGATAAACCCACTTATTCAAAGAACCTTGTCAGGATGCATTTAAATACAATGGGTGGGAGGCTTGCCCAAGGGTCAGGCTGGCAGCCATCAGGGTTAATTTTAAAGCCAGGCTTGGCAACCCAGGCTTATTATTCCAAGTCTTGAGAGCTAAGGCAGTCGGATCAGAAGCTCAAGGCCGGCTTCTACTACCTAGCAGAGTTCTTTTTTATCTTGTTTTGCTGTGTTTTAAGATTTAATTATTTGTTTTATGAGTATGTATATATATGCCTGAGTGTACGTAAGCGCGCCACCTGTCTGAAGGTACCCATGGAGGCCAGAAGAGGGCGTCAGATCCCATGAAATTACAAGGGTTTGTGAACTTCCCAATGTGAGTGCTGGGAAGAGAACCCCAGGTGTCTGCAAGAACCCCAAGTGCTCTCTGAACTGCTGAGTCATCTCTCCAGACCCCATAGCAGGTTTGGGATCATCTTTGGCTTCTTGAAATTATCAACAACACCCCCCCACACACACACACACAAAAGGAATGGCCATCTGGCATAGTGACTCAAAGATGCAGGGCCTGCCGGTAAAGGACCACCACTAGGTCCTAGCAGCCCTAGAAAGCCAGGGCTGTCCGTCATTTCTCAGTACTCCAGGACAAGTGCCAGCAAGTTCATCTTTAGGGGACTGATATGGGGTTGACCTTTTAAGTAAAGGACCGGTGATATACATGAAAAGTCCTGGTCACACACACACACACACAAAAAAGGAAGAGCATAGATGTCTCTCTTTAGGTCACGGGATGAATCCTCACTCCCTCCTGCCACATCTGAGGCCACGGATCTCAGTCTCTGCTAAGAAATGATCTGTGACCTTTGAACCTGCAGGCTGTTGAGGTTACTCTGGAGGGAGGACAATCTTGGGAAGACTCCCAGAAGTAGATGACTGCCCAGGGGAAGGCGGTAAAGTCCCAGCTCATCCTAGATGGGGTGTTGTAGGAATCTAGTAGAGTCACCGTGTCTAGGGTAAACATTAGAATGAAATAGTTGATTTTCATTGTATCTACGGTAGACAGAAGGAATAGCTGTTTCCTAGAAGTACTTTGACCTTGAAGAAATCACTGTGGGAAACAGTGGTTGTTTTCTGTCCTAGAGAATGGTTTTTCTGAAGGAGCTGTACAGCCTTGGCGTGACCTTGGCCCAAGACTGTTCCTACCACACCTGGTCTTGTGTTAGTGGATAAGCAATGGCGATCCCACAGAAACTACATCATGGTGTCTTTACTTACCTTGCCACTTTCTATATACTAGCATCTCCCAGGATCACTTGCTACTGTGGGTAAAGGTGGGGCAGGAAGGCAGACCAGGTGAGGATTCTGCTACTCCACCCACTGAGGATTGCCAGCGGCTCCCTTACTATTGCCCTAGACCTGGCTACCACTGTATTGGTCTACTTGAGTTGCCATGGCTACTGGACCAAGGTATCTTCCACTCCAGAATGGAATCATGTTATGCTCAGAGGAAAATACATCACACAACAGGCACTCAGCCCAGGAGAGCATGGTTGACCATGCCAGCCCCAAAGCCAAGGCCTGACCCACTGGCAGGCAGGGTCACTTGCCGAGTCTCCTGAGTGTTGGTGGTAGTAGCTCACTAGTCCCAGCACCCGGCAGTGCTGTGTTACAACCAGGGCTGCTGGGAACCAGTTCCCAATAACAGCACTCTTAGTAGGAGACCTCCAAGGAACATGCTGTGTGATCCTGGGCAAGTGACTGTATCTCTCTGGGCATTGGTTCCCTCGTCTGAAAAATAAAAGTATAAATAGTCAGTCAAAAACTCATATAAACCTCTAACTGCTTGTGAAAGCTTTTCCAAAAAAAAGAAAAAAGAAAGAGTGTCCATCTGTGGGGGCAGTGGAAACCAGGAAGGGGAAAGGGGACACCTCACAGCCCCAGCCCTGTACTTTGTTCATAGAGCACGGGTGGCACCAACCACAAGGGACACAATCTGCCTGGGCCTGGTTCTGAACTTTGACCTGCAGCTCCTCCAGGACAGACAGAATTCTGCCCAGGCCACAGAAGCTGTGGGCCAATCTTAGCCTTTGCCCTTGATCCTGACCCACTCAGGTCACAAACCACGCTGTTGCCATGATTGGTGATTGGTGAATAGGCAGTTTCTTCCTGGGCAGGGACCGGTTCAGTGCAGACTCTGCCATCGCTGAGGGCTAGAGAGACCTGAACCCCACACCCCTCCATTAGTCACTGGCTGGACAGCAGTGAGCCCAGAGTCACAAGTTACCATGACAACTCACTATACCATGGCTGCTGCTTGACAAGTCTGTACGTCTAAACCCTTGAGGAAGAAAGAAACCCAGGCAGGCACTGGCTTTCCTTGCTGCCCGGGTATCCTTAGGTTCTGGCACAGTGACTGGTGCTTGATGGGTATGTCATTAAGTGACTGTTGTCTGAATGGACCCAGGATGATCCTATCCTTGCTATTGAAAACCGCTGTTTACTAAGCACCTACTAGGAGCCAAGGACTTTTCTAGTGGCTTCACACGTGGCAAGGTCACCTCTAGGTCCATCACTTTTCTCGTTGCTGTGACTAGAGCAGCTTGAGGTAGGAAGGGTTTGTCCTGGTACCCAGTTGAGGGTTAAAACATCCACAATATGTTGGGAGTGTGAGAAGCTCATACAGTTCTGGAAGCAGAAGGGTGATTCTGAGGCTCAACTCAACTTCCCCTTTGTATTATCCTAGACCCAGCCTACACTTAGGGTGGGTCTTCCCCACTTAGCCTACCCTAGATAATTCCTCGCAGTCTACCCAGATACTTGTCTGCTGGGTGATTGTAGATCCTGTCAAACTGACAGTGTTAAACCACCCTTCCAATGTGGCTACCATTGTTATCCTCTCCTGGCAACCAAGACTCTAAGAACAGGCCACCTTAAGCCACCCAGCTCTGGACCAGGAGGATGGCTCCATTGGTAAAGACCATTGCCACATGAGCATGAGGTCCTGAGATAGTCCCTGTACCCATGTAAGAAGCTGAATATAGCAGCACCCACCCGTAATCCCAGCACTGAGAGACAACGCTGAATTACAGAGACCCGCAATCCCTGGGTCTTGCTGGCCAGACAACCCAGGCTACGCGGTGAGCTCCAGGCCAGTGAGAATCCCTGTCTCCAAAAAACAATGAAGTGGAGATTGATTGAAGAAGACAGCCAGCATTAACCTCTGGCCTCCACAAGCAGCTGTGCAGATGCACAAAACCTAGACACGCATAAACACAAAGTCACAGCTCCTAAAAAAACCAGTGTCTATCCCCAATAGTGCCTCTCAGTTAATCATTGCATGGAAGGGACCCTGCTGACAGCTTCCTGGGAAGGTGCATAGTGTGTGTCTCTAACCGCCAAGACAGTCTGCCCTGCTCAGATGACAGCAGTGTCAGCCGCCCTGGCGGAATCTGGAGGTGTCCTGACTGCACTGGGGGTCTGGGACCGGGAACGTCAGTAGTGCCTAGCTCAGTCACCTCATACGGCTGTTTCATAAGCCACCCTACCTTTAGGCCAACTTCTCTGCCGTGAGGCTACTCACCCTGCCCTTTAGTCCTCCTCAGGAGAACCACCAGAGGGTCCAGGCCTGTCCTCCCCGCCTAACCCAGTAGGACTGTATCAGGTCATTTGCTGACATCCATGCACAAAGAGGGTAGAAGGGACTTTTCCCTGTTGAGAGGAAAGCTCTCCACTCTCCAGAGTTAATAGTTCAAAGGGACAAAGTAAACAGCCACCAAAGTGGCCCAGCGGTCATGAGCGGACCTCCTGTGCAAGCTTTGTGGATGTAAAGCCCCAGGAGGCGTTTGCTAGACGATGTCTGGGGGCATTTTTGTAGGTGTGTAAGAAATCTATCTGGTTCCTCCCGCAGCTCAGGACCCTGAGCAGGTGGTTCTGAGTTGGCCCAGGCAGGCTCCCAACCCCTGTCCTCCTACAGCTCCCGCTGCATGTTACCCAGGGCCTATAACCAGTTGCTTGTCACAAGAACACTGCAGGTCACTGTGGGGGGGCGGGCAGTGTGACCACAGAGGGCAGCTGCACCTTCACCTGAGCAGGTGATGCTGTCAGATACACCCACGAGGGTCCCAGCCATCTCCACGGTCTCAGCTAGCAAAGATCTAGTAGTCTGCCCTGGCCTGTCACAGCTACTTTGCTATGAACACACAACGGAGTGGGAAGGGACCTGAGGGATGGCAAGGCACAGATTCCACGTGAGCTGGAGACTGTGCTCTCCTGGGGTTTGCACCTCCTTGGCTGACACAAGTATTGTCTTGCATCGTGGAAGTGTGTATGTGTTTCTCAAGCAACAAGTGTAATGAAGCAATTCAGATTTTTGAACTCTGGAGTCAGGAACAGCAAAGTTTGCAGTTGCCTCTTCTGTTTACTTACTGTGTTGCCCTGGGCAAGTTGCTAAAGCTCTCTGATGCTTGCATGGAATTAGGTAAGATATCCTGTGTAAAGTTCAGAGTACACGGTGAGGGATCAGTAAGTGTTGGCTACGATAGTGATAGAGTGTACAGGTCATACTCTCTAAGGCAGAAAGAGCTTCCTTCCTTTGAAGTGATGCTGATAGGTTGCCATGGGTTGCTATGCTGTTGATTCTGTGCCCATAATCAGTACACTCTATCCAAGCTTCTGTGATCACGCTGCTGGTGCTCACAAACTCAGTGCACATAACAGTGCACACTCAAAAAGGGTTCCCGAGGTGAGAAGCCAGCCTAGATCTCAACTGGAGTGAATGCAGGTTATCAGAGCTGTGTTCTTTCTTCCTCTTCCCAGCTCCCCTAGGCTGCTGCAGTCCTTGGTTATGACCCCTTATTCAGGCTCCTCCTCCATTCCAGAATCCATGACCGTATCTCTGTCTTTCACCCCTACATATAGCCATATCAGGCTCTTCTGTCTCCCCCATCCATTCAGCAGGAGCCAGAGCCCAGCATCCCACACGTCATTCATGCTGGGCAGGCCCTCTGCCACCTCTCGGCCCCTGCCCTTCCTTTGCCTGCTTTTAAATTTCATTTTCACTTTAACTGTGTGTACATGAAGGGAAGGGCATGTGCGTGCGGGTGAAGAAGTGCATGGTGGCAAAGAGGGCCTCGGGTCCCCTGGAGCTGGGGTTTACAGGGTTGTTAGCCACCACGCAGGTGCGAAGAACAGAGCTCGGGTCTTCGGCGAGAGCAGTTTGAGCTCTTAGCCATGACACCATCTCTCCAGCCCCCCTCGTCTGCTTTAAGGGAACCCTGTGACTGTCTGCTAACTTGGATAATCTGGGACAGTTCACCTGAAAACCAAAGAGTCAGCACATTCAGGTCCCCCAGGCTTGTTCACCCCTTTCCCATGGAAAGTGACATGTTCTGAGGTGACGCCTTGGAGGTTGCTTCCCTGCGAGTCACTCCCTTCTCCCTATGCAGGCCTTAGTGTTCTTATCTATGAAATGGCCATGTTTGCCTCAGTCTCCCATAGACTTTGGGAGAACTGCCTAATGTTTGGGCTCTCTACCAGGCCTCCTTATCTCTCACTCTGTACCTGTTCCAGAAGCTACACACAGAGTGGCTGGGGCCAGAAGATTTCACTGTCCCAGCAGGCAGCAGGACAGTGGCTGTAGACTCACTGGAGAAGAGAGTGTTAAGTGTGTCCTTCTAAGTGTGGAAGAGAACTGGTCTCACTGAAGATTCTCCTCACAGGTAGATGGGAGGGAAGGTCATCTAAGACTCTCTGAGGACATTAGTGGACATTGCCTAAGGGTGGAGAGGGCCAAGCGTCTTCCTCTGCTGCCTGCATGACAACCTTAGTGTGATGGTGCCAACCTAGCGGGATGGGAGCTCTGATGGGCAAGTGGTGCAGGAGGTGGCCGCCGTGTTTGACCCCGCTGTTAAGAAAATACTTCCTGAGTCCTGAGCATGTCCTGAGCGGGGGTCCAGGTCAGATACAAGGGCGAGACAGAAGGAGGCGTGTCTAGGAAAGAACAGATAGGCGAGGGTGGGCTGGCCAAGTATTGGAGAAAGAGAGAAAAAGACAAAGGCTGAACCACTGAGCTGGTAGCTATGCATGGAGTTTGGACTTGATTGGGAGAGCACCAGGGAGCCATAGAAGGCTTCCTGCAGAAATGCATGGCAACAGGTTAGAGGCTGGTGACAGGAGTCTGATCTTCCGACCAGCATTCTCCAAAAGTGGAGGGACTGAGGTGCCTTCCTCGGAAGGCTGCTTGTGTAGGGCTGGTCCCCAAGAAAAGCCCTGCCCTCCCTGATACCCCACACGTGTGCTCCCTGCAGGAATGCGGTGACCCAGCTACTTCTGGCTATTGCATTCCCCAGCCCTGCATGCCTAGGTCCCCATTCTGACAGCCTGCCAGCCGACAACTGGAAGGTCACCTCCACGGCATGTGTCCTGTGTCCTCTCAGAGGTGAAATGGGCTCCTAGCAAAAATCCTTCACACAGCCTCTTTAAGACCTGCCTTTGGAAGTTTGTCAATAAAATGCTTAACGAGCTAAGTCTCCCTGGGAATCACCGGCCCTGATGTGTTACTGGGCATGGCACGTTTTGTGACCTCTGAATTGCACCATACTGAGGAGAGGAGGAATGGAGGAGGAGTGGCCATAGGGCAAGGTCATCTTTCTAAACTGCAGCTGAATTCTCACCTCTGCTGTGTAGCCAGGGCCAGGGCAAGCCAGCCACTTCCTGGCTGCACTCTTGATAGGCATGCTTCTAGGGTCCTGGTGCCCATCTCTGAAGTGATTCGGAGCCAGCGAGATACGCAACAAATAAAGATGATTGGTGACCTGAGTTCAGTCCCCAGAACCCACGTAAAGGTAGGAGAGAACCAGTTCTGCAAAGCTGTCCTCAGACTTCACATATGCTGCGACATACATATCCCCCACACATACACTATACACACATACACACAATAGTAATAATTTCTTTAAGAAATGAACATGAAAGAGTCATTGGTTAAGATGCTTGCTGCTCTTGCAGAGGACCCAGGTTCAGTTCCTAGCACCCATATGACGGCTCACAGCTGTCTATAATGCCAGCTCCAGGGGAGCTGATGCCCTCTTCCAGATTCTTCTGACACCAGACATGCACATGCTACACACACATGTATGTCAGCAAATACTCATACACATAAAATAAAAATAAATCTAAAAGGATGTTTTATGTGTATATATGCTCTTATTTTCTGAGCCATCTTCCCAGCCTGCGTCTTGGAGCATGAATGGCAGCTCTGTGTTTCCTGATACCTGGGATGGGTGGAAGGCTTGTAGCTCAGCGACAGCATTGAGTGGAATTGATAGGTGTTCACCATGAGAGTTAGGCTGGCTTCCTGCAGGTGACCAGGCAGTTGCACTCAGTCCTCCACTTGGTTTCCCTCTCTAGGGTTGCCATGATTAAATTCTTCATGGTTGTTTGGCCAAAGGTCTTCTTATTGTGTGGCTGGTCTTGGTGGTAATCAGCGGCTTTATCGTTGCTGACAAAAATGGCAACGTGATGTCATACGTCACTCACGTGCTCGCCAGGTACCCTATTACCCCAGATGCCTGACTTCTTAGCGGCGGGGGAGGGGTAGCACATCCTAACTTTTGTCGGTCATGTAGTAACCAGGTGTTGTAAGGATAATAAAGATGTACAGTGGAAGGGGAGGGATGTAAAGACCGAGCCAATCAAAACAGAAGACTGTGCCTTGCCGTATTCAGGGGTGATTGTTATCAGGGGTCATGGGACCGAGGGATAGCATAGTGGGCCAAGTGCTTGCTGTGCCAGCGTAAGGATCTTGAGTTCAGATACCTGTGTAAAAGCTATCAATGCTGTGAGCCCCTGCCACCTCAGTACCGGAGAGAGGAGACAGGTGGATCTCAGGATCCTGGTGGCCAGCCAGCCGAGCCAGAACTGTGACATCCATGTTCAGTGACAAGACTTTGTCTCAAAAAAAATAAAAAAATAGAAAGCCACAGGGCACATTCCAGTGTCAACCTCTGCCCCACCTCCCACCTGACCCCCAGGGATCTGGAGCCACTTCAAGGCTTTCTGTCCTCTACCAAGCAGGATAGGTGTGAGTCCCATGACCCGCTAAGGAAGTCAGTGTAGGAGTTTCTGGGACCCAGAGAACTGTTTACCTTTAAGGGGCCAAAGCCTCAGCTCCTCCTTATAAACTAGAAGCCAAGTTTGAGGGCTATCAGAGACAACACATCCCCTGGGCTCTCTGTGGCTCCAGGGTGTCCCCAGGCAGGCCCAACATCTCTGACTGCTCAGCAGCCATCCTGATCCAGAAAGAATTTTCTTGCACTTTTGACCTTCCCTGGTCCAAGAAAGCCAGCTGGAAGTAGTGGGGCCCAGGGACCCTAAGTGACTCATCCAGTCACACAGCAAATCTGCTCCTGACTAGATTCTTGGGGGCCCTGACCAGACAGCTTCCCACCCAAAAGACAGCATGGCCAAGGAACTGCAGCCCAGGAAACCCTCTGGACTAAGCCAACTGGCTGGGGACAGTAGGCACCATCCTGTTTGGCATACCGTTATACCTAGAGACTACTATGTCTGTCTCCGTGAGCTTTTGTAAAGTCCAGAGCCACCACAGACACCAAGAGCCACAGTAGACACTTCCCAACTCACTGGACGAAGACCAAAGCAGACCTAAGGCCCTGCCCCCTGAGTTTGGAGGTCCCTTAAGGGAGGTGCAGGTCTGGGATTCCCCTGCAGAGGAAGCTGACTCCAGATGGTGGAAGCTCCCAGTCCTGGGGATGCTCCATAGGAGGCAAGCCCTTCAGCTGGCCGGGTGCCTGTGGTTGAGGTGGGTGGATGGCTCATGGTTCACCCAGCGGCCAGCAGACTGGCTGCGTGTTGCAATGTCTGGTGACTTTTGCAGCATCCTGTCTGTCGGTATGTGCAGCTGGGCTGCCCTCACTGAAGAGAAAGGAGCTATGGCTGGAGTAAGTCTGCATCTCTCTAACAGGCTGCATGTCTCTAACAGGCTGCATGGCTAAGGCTGCTTGGCACCTGGCAGCCCATATGCAGCCCTGGGTTCAGCTGCCAATCAGCAGCACCC
>LOEQ01009613.1:59362-81739 GCA_001685075.1 Bramus lutescens
CATTATCTCAGGCTTCTTATTAGCTCTTGTAGCTTATATTAACCCATTGTTCTTGTCTATGTTAGCCACATGGCTCGGTACCTTTCTCAGCGGGGCAGGTCACATCCTGCTTCTTCTGTGGTCTGGGCAGGAGTCGTAGGAATGGGCTTCCTCCTCAGAATACTCCTGTTCTCACCCCACCTCTATTTCCTGACTGGTTGTCCCAACTGTACTTCCTGCCTGGCCAATTAACGTTTATTTAAAACATGATCGACAGACAATTCTCCTGCACCAGAGGATAAGCAAAGTAAGATAGCCGCACTAGTTGCCATAGAAACTTGGCAGTGCATGCCTTTAATCCCAGTGGTGCATGCCTTTAATCCCAGAACTAGAGAGCATTATAAAATGAGAAGAAACAGCTCTCAGACATAGTCTCATTCTGATGTTCCAGGAGGCAGGAGTGCTGTTTTGGACTGAGGTTGAGGTAAGAGCCAGTGGCTAGCTGCTTTGCTTTTCAGATCTTCAGGTTGAATCCCAATCTCTCTCTCTCTGAGATTTTATTAATCATGCTTCAGAGTGTAGATTTTAGAGTTACAAGCTGATTTTCATTTTATTGTCTTATTTTTATTGATGAAAGCATGAATATTCTAGATTCATTTAGTGGTCATTCTTTCAGCTTACCTCTGAATATATTTTGAACTTTTAGTGTAATTGATAAATATCTGTGGTTGGTTCTGAAAGTTTGGTTTTTCATTTACATGGATTCGTTTTCAACTATTGTTTAAATTTGGTCATAAGAAATTTGCAGCTGCCTGTTATTTCAATGTGAGGGAAACAAATAGAGCGGTTCCTGCAAATCATGAGGGATCAGCATAGGATTGGTCCATTTCATCACCAGGTATCATCAGTATTTTTCCTCCAGATTGAAATAGTGATTTACTGTGTTTATGTTTTGGACATGGTAGTTACTCCTTAGCTCTTCTCTATCTATTGTCTATGTTAAATGTCTTATTTCCTGTGTTGTCCTTTATAGTTTCTCTCTGAGTTTTCTATGTATACTTTGTCTCTAATTATCAACTGCAGTGCTTCTTGAGTGCATAATCTGTGTTATTTCAAACTTTCTTCAAGTGAACTTCCCTCCGTGAATTTTAAGAGCCCATGTTTCCGGGTGCAATGACAATATTGATAGTTATTTTCTTTCACCACTCAAAGTATATCCTTCCATGTTTCCCTCTCTGTAGGAATGTTGTAAAGTCCTTTAGTATCTTTTGGGTGTTTCCTAGTCTTACCTGTTTTGGCATCATATGTAACATTGTGTTAATTTTAGCTTTGTATTTTTGATATGTTGATGTGAAATGTCAAGAAAAGTTCTGGTGTTTGTTCCAGAGACAGAAACTGAGAGAAGACCAACAGGAAGAATGGATGATTGTCCTGTAAATGTACCCCAGGTCAGTGTTATATCTGCATTTCTTACAAATTTGTTTTTATTATTGAAATTATGTGAGCTTTTATTTCTTTTCCTATTATATTGTCATCAGTGTTAGGGTTTCTCTTACTGTGAGGAGACACCATGACCACAGCATCTCTTATAAAGAAAAACATTTAATTTAGGGATGGTTTACATGTTCAGAGGTTTAGACCTTTACTGTCATGGCAGCAAGCATGGTATTGTGCAGGCTGACATGGTGCTGGAGAAGAAGCCAAGAGTTCTACATTTCATCAGCAGGTAGAAGGAAGGGAGACAGGACCTGACTTGAGCTTCTGAAAACCTCATAGCTTACCCCCAGTGACACACATCCTCTAACAAGGCCACACCTACTCCAACAAAGCCACACCTCCTAATAGTTTCACTCCCTGATGACAAAGCATTCAAATCTATGAGCCTATGAGGCCATTCCTATCCAAGTCACTAAGTTATCTAAAGTGTTTATTTTCTAATGTTCTTTTTTTCATTTTCTTTTCTGATTGTCAAGATTAAGTCCTTAAATCTTTCAGCTCTGTATCACATTTTTATCCCATTGTAGCTTCCCTTGGTTATTTCAATGAGGACATACTTTTTTTTTAAGGGTTAAAACCTATAATACTGAAGAGATTCTATTGTAATTGATGATCAAAAAACTATATTGAGGACCATTTCCTATACAGGATGAACTTGTGTCCTTACATATTAGTGAGGAAGGAAGGTTTCATGTTCAGCATAGATTACCTATCATGTGTGATCAGTTTTCCAAAGTCAGGTTTATGAAAATAGCCATTCAAGTACAAGAAACTTTGACTGACATCACTGAGCAATTTATGGAAATGTAGAATTAAGAGACACTCTGTCATGAATCCTAGTACTAAATATTTCAGCACCTCATAAAGCACAGATAGTGGAAGAAATGTGTGTCTTATTCCTGCCATAAAAATTGATGTTTTATGAGGAGATGCAAATTTCAGTATACTGGATTTTGATTTTCTTTTACATTTGATGTCACACAATGATGATGGGTGTTGACACCTGACATCTTTTCATTTCAAGAGAGATCCTGTTCATATCATTCTCTTGATAAAAAAAAATGTGCAGTGCAAAGTTCTCAGGACACAAAATAATATTTTCTCTTTGACTTTTATTTTATTTTTCAGACAGGGTATACTCACTATTGTCTCTACATCTATATTGCATCATGTTCAATATATCAGTAAGAACTTTCTAAAGAACATTGACTTGATGCTGTGTATATGCCATCAATTTTTGTATGTTAATGAATGTCCCTTGTACTGATTTCACTCTCTTCCTTTGGAGGAAGAAGGTTTGTTCCTCCAACCCTAAGTTTTTTCTTTCCCTGGAGCTATAGTATAAGTATATTAAGCATGTAGTCTTTGAAGAATTGTTGCAATGGACAGGTTTTCTTCTCATTCTTTAAAAATACTTTAATTTAAGTATGTGAGTATTTATCTGCATGTTTTCCTACACAATGCCTGTGGACTCCTAACACTTGCTACTAGAGTCAGGTACTGTATTGAGATGCCCTGTGTGTAGAGAGAATGAAGTACAATTTCTCTGCAGGAACAGCAAAAGTCCTTTATTTCTGAGCCATCTTTCCAGCACCCTAGATTTACATTTGTGGTACACACTCAATACAGAGCCAGTTTATATCCCTGTGTCTTCTATTTTTAGAAAAATGGAGAAATCATAAGTGATTCTTGTCTATGCAACCCAGAATCCTGTTAGACAATTCAGCTCAAACGCTGAAGAAGAGAGTTGAAATTTGAAGATTGAAATTGTCAAGTATGCCAATCTCATGAGCAATAATAAAGTCAAAATTAATAGATAATTAGAATAATTCCCACACATTTAATACCTTCATTTCAAACATAGAAAACCTTTTACTTCATCTGAATGTATTGTCACATGCAATGTTTATTTGTAAATATTTTTCTCATCCTATATTAAAACCTCATTGAATTTTTGAAATTGTTATTATCTGTATTGGGTGTGTCTGCCTTTAGAAATATTTGGATAATATTAACATTGTCTATGGCAGAGTTTTCTATTTCATGACTGCAAATATTTTCATAAAAACTTCAGAATAGTTGATTCTATGAGTTGTTTGGAATGTTAGATGTATACACTGATTTTATACTCTTTACTATTTAAAGAAAAATCTCTAACTTAATTCATCCATGAATTTTGCATTCCATGTTCTACTTCTTTGTTCTAGAAAGCATGCAACTTTCTAACTAGGGCTTAGGATTTGAACTGAGAATGTTAGAATAGAGGCATACGAGGCCTAACTGCAAAGAGACAGCATCCATATTTGAGCCAGATTGAGAGTTGTAGAATTTAGAAGCATTTTTGCTTGTCCTAACTTTTCCTTGTGAGATATGACTGTGTGAACATCTTTGATTTCAAGACAGCATTTGTAAAGGTACATACATTCTTGCATCTAAACCTTAAGTGTGTATATTACTTATATTACAAACAAACTTGCTGGCTATGGTACTATTATGCTATTCTGTTTTCACAGAGATATGAAATACAATATAGAGTATGAGTATTGTAGAAAGTATCTTTTATTAAAATTTACTTTCAGTTTTATCTTATTGGGTTTGTATATTTGGCTGAATAAATGTGTGAATGCTGTCTGTGTCTCCTGCCTATATAATTTAGTAGGAACATTGGATAGTATGGAACTGGAAAGGTGCCATCTGGGTGCTGGGAGTCAAACTATGGTCCTCTGGGTGAGTAGCCGGTGCTCTTAACTTCTGAGTCATCTCTGTAGCACATTTAGAAAACTAGTGTTTGACTAATATTCATAACTCACCTGTATCACAAAATATCTCTAACTTTTTAGGTGTCTTTTACCTAGGAAAGCATTTTGTCTAGCAATTCATGGTAAATGTTTAATTAATTATCTATTACAGGGTCTGTTGACATTTCAGGATGTGGCTGTGGACTTCTCCCATGAGGAGTGGGAATGCCTAGACTCTGCTCAGAGGGCTTTGTACGTGGATGTGATGTTGGAGAATTACAGCAATCTAGTCTTTATAGGTAAAAATGCTCTTCTTGTAGAATTACTGGTTTATCATTTGTATTTACCTACTTGTATGTATGTAAACTCCCTGAACTGTCTAGAGACTCCCAGAAATAAAGGAAATACTAGTTATCAATATAATCCTTTACATTTTCTATGTTCTCTGGAAGAGTAATGAATACTAGATATTGCTGATTCTCTCCAGCCCTCTTTCTTGTTTTTAATGAAAACCTCAAAATTCAAAGACAATTGAATATTTAGGGCAAGGACAGATATTATGTATACTGTGTAATTTTTTTATTTACTATTGAATTAAACTATTCTATTTCTGAGTTTTAAAAAAGGAGAATTTTGTTTGTTTGTTTTTAATACATCCCAGTCCTAGTTTCCCCTCCTTTTTTCCCTCCCATTTCCCCCAGTTTCGCTTCTCCCTCAGATCCAGTCATTTTTCAGTTCTTTTCAGAAAGGAGCAAGCCTTCCAGAGATCTCAACACAGTATAACTAGATGCAATAAAATTATACATAGCAGGGCATTAGTTCATAGACCTTTAATCCCAGCACTCGGGAGGCAGAGGCTGGCAGATTTCTGAGCTCAAGGACAGCCTGGTCTACAGAATGAGTTCCAGGACAGCCAGTGCTACACAGAGAAACCCTGTCTTGAAAACAAAAACAAAGAAAGTAAGGCGAGACATAGTTCCTCATATTAAGGTTGGATGAGTCAACCCAGTAAGAGGAGAGGGTCCCTAAAGGGTCCAGTAGGAGGAAAGCAGTCAAAAGAGTCAGAGGTACCCCCACTCACACTAGTAGGAGTCCCACAAAAACACCAAGCTAACAACTGTAACATGTGTAGAGGACCTAGAACAGACCCATGCAGTCTCCATGATTGCCCTTTCAGTCTCTGTGAGCACCTATCAGCCCTACCTAGCTGATGTCTGTAGGCTGTGTTTTCCTGGTGTCCTCAACCTCTCTGACTCCCCCACTTCTTGCTCTTATTCCTTGGAGTTCACTGAGCTCCAAGGGGACAGACCTAATGGAGATCTCCAATTTGAACTCTGTGTAATGTTTGGCTATGGGTTCTGCATCTGCTCCTGTCAGATGCTGCTTTGATGACAATTGTACTAGGTGCTAATGTATGAGTGTATAAGAATATCATTAGAAATAATTAATTTGAATTTTTTCTATCATAGGTCTTTTGACTATCTAGCCTCAGGTTACTGGTTATCCAGGCAGTATTGGGCATGGGCTTCCTTTCATGGTGGGGGCCTCAAATATGACCAGTCATCGGTTGGCCCTGCCCACAAATTCTGCACCTCCATTACTCCAGCACATCTTACAGGTGGGATAGATTGTTGTAGGTGGAAGGTTTTGTGCCTGATCCGGTGTCCCAGTCCCATCATTTTAAGCCTTACCTGGTTATAGAGGATGGGTAGTTCAAACTCTGAATCCTCTGTTTTTAGGAGTTCTCTCTGGGGTCACCCTCATACAATCCTGGGAGCTACTAGATTTACACATACACATCACACATGCCAGTGTCCTACAATTCCAGTTATCTCTCCCCATATTCTCTTCCCTTCTTTCTTCCCTCCAAACTGATCTCTCCTGTTTGCATTCCCACCAACGACCATTCCACTCTCAGTATCCATTCTATTTCCCCTTCCCAAGGAAATCCACGCATCCCACTTAGATCCCTTAAAAATAGAGGTTTTAAATCAAAGAAAGGTTTTGGGAGGTGAACTTGTTGTTTTGTTGTTTTTGTTTATTTATTTGTTGTTTGAGATGTGGTCTCTGTATTTAGTCTTGACACGGTTTTAATCATAGCAATAGGGAGGAAGAAACAAGAGGTGAGTTTCATTCTAGCTTGGGTTACAAAGTGAGTTCCTAACCGAAAAAGACACATAATGTGACTGTGTCTCAAAAACATACACAACAAGAACATATGGAATCTTATGTGATCCTTCAGAGAGCTCCTTTCTCAGAGTTCATTATTGCTCATTCTTTTCTACAAAGTTTAGAAACCTTGTAGAAGGTTTAGAAAAGAGTAAAAAGGTTATTAGTCTTCCTTGCAATTTGAGTGGAGGGTCTTCTGAGCTTCCATATAATGATAGTTAAATGCAGAAGACATTTGCTTGAAACTCTATTTTAAGAATTGTTAGTTTATCTTTCTTAGAGAATTTCAGTTATTGAATCTGTTATTCATGAATCAATTGCTATAATTCTTAATTGTGTTAATTTTCCAGATAACCATCACATGTGTGTTGAATATAAAGACCTTCACCTTTGCTCAAAGCATAGTGTTCATAATCACATGAATAGGCAAAGAAGTGAGAACACAGAAGAAGAACCCTCCAACTGTGAGGACTGTGTAAGCTGTTTAAATTTCTGTTCCAACATCAGTCAAAATCAACAAATCTATGCTGGAAAGGAAGAACAAAAAAGTACCAAGAATGATAACTCTTTTGACTCTAACCATAAGCTCACACTGAAAGAAATCCACAGTGGAAAGGCACAACAATGCCAGAAATGTGAAAAATACTTAAAGACATATTCAATTCTCAGTAGATATAAAGGTTCTCATACAGAGGAGAAACCTTATAAATGTACAGAATATAGCAATATCTTTCTGCATTTACCACAACTCAAAGTACATAACAACATCCATTATGGAGACAAACCCTACAATTGTATTGAAAATAATAAGTGCTTTTATAATTCATCAGAATTTAAAAGATATTACAGAATCCACACTGGAGAGGATACTTACAAATTTACTGATTATGATAATTGCTTCATTTGCTGCTCAGATCTTGAAAAACATCAGAAAATTCATAGAGGAAATAAGTCTCATGAATATAAGCAGTGTAGTGATTTTTACATATTGTCACAGCTTGAATACCATGATAGAAGCCATAGTGGAGAGAAACTTGACAGATTTAATGAATGTGACAAATCCCTTCCCACTGCCTCAGATGTTAAAACAAATCAGAGGATTCACACAAGAGAGAAACCTTACAAATGTACTGAGTGTGATAAAGCATTTATTCAGAAAGCTAAACTTAAAGCACATCAAAGAATTCATACAGGAGAGAAACCTTACAAATGTAGGGAATGTGGCAAATGCTTTACCCAGCAGACACATCTAAAAACCCATCAGAAACTTCATACAGGGGAGAAGAATTACAAATGTAGTGAATGTGACAAATCCTTTTCCCAGAAAGACCATCTTAGGAGACATCTGACAATTCATACTGGAGAGAGGCCTTATAAATGCACTGAATGTGGGAAAGCCTTTGCCCGTACTTCATACCTTAGATTGCATCAGAACATTCATACAGGTGTGAAACCATACAAATGTGTTGAATGTGGCAAATGCTTTACTAGTAGTTCATCTCTTCGATTGCATCAGAACATCCATACAGGTGAGAAACCTTATAAATGTAGTGAATGTGACAAATTCTTTACCAGTAGTTCATATCTTAAATTGCACCAGAACATCCATAAAGGTGAGAGACCCTACAAATGTAGTGAATGTGGCAAAGGCTTTATCCAGAAACAACAGCTAAGAAGACACCTGACAATTCATACAGGAGAGAAGCCTTATAAATGTAGTGAATGTGAGAAATCCTTTTCAGTTGCTTCAGATCTTAGAAACCATCAGAAAATTCATGCAGAAGAGAATCCTTACAAATGCAGTGAGTGTAAGAAGTGCTTTAGTAGTAGTTCATCTCTTCGACAGCATCAGAAATTTCATACTGGTGAGAGACCTTACAAATGTAATGAATGTGGAAAAGGTTTTATCCAGAAACAACAGCTAAGAAGACACCTGACAATGCATACAGGAGAGAAGCCTTATAAATGTAGTGAATGTGAGAAATCCTTTTCAGTTGCTTCAGATCTTAGAAGCCATCAGAAAATTCATGCAGAAGAGAATCCTTATGAATGCTGTGAATGTAAGAAATTCTTTAGCAGTAATTCATCTCTTCGACTGCATAAGAGAATCCATACAGGTGAGAAACCTTACAAATGCAGTGAATGTGACAAATCCTTTATTCAGAAGCACCAACTTAGGAGACATCAGACAAATCATACAGGAAATAGGCCTTATAAATGTAGTGAATGTGAAAAATCCTTTAGCAGTAATTCATCTCTTCAATTGCATCAGAACATTCATACAGGTGAGAGACCCTATAAATGTAGTGAATGTGGCAAAGGCTTTATCCAGAAACAACAGCTAAGAAGACACCTGACAGTTCATACAGGAGAGAGGCCTTATAAATGTAGTGAATGTGACAAATGCTTTTCAGTTGATTCAGATCTTAAAAGCCATAAGAAAATTCATGCAGAAGAGAATCCTTACAAATGCAGTGAGTGTAAGAAATCCTTTATTGGTTGTTCATCTCTTCAGTTGCATCAGAGGACTCATACAGGTGAGAAACCTTACAAATGCAGTGAATGTGGGAAGTCATTTGCCAGTGGCTCCTATCTGAGAATACATCGGAAATTTCATACAGGAGAAAAACCTTACAAATGTGGTGAATGTCAGAAATCCTTTACCACTGGCTCATATCTTAGATTGCATCAGAAAATTCATAGAGGAGAGAAACCTTACAAATGTAGTGAATGTGGCATATCCTTTGTTAAGAAACAACTTCTAAAGAAACATCAGAAAATTCATACTCGGGAGAAACCTTATGAATGCAATGAGTGTGGCAAATGCTTTAGCCTGAAATTCAAACTTAGAGAACACCAAAGAACTCATACAGGAGAGAAACCTACAATTGTAATGAATGTGGCAAATGCTTTATATGGAAATGATGACTTCAAACCCATCAGTGAATTCATACAGGGGAGAAACCTTACAAATGCAATAAATGTGACAAATCTTTTACCAGTGGATCATATCTTAGAGTACATCAAATAGTTCATACAGAACAGAAACCTTACAAATGTAGTGAATGTGAGAAATCCTTTACTACTGACTCATTTCTCAGAAAATTCATAGAGGTGAGAAACCTTACAGATGTGCCTGTGGCAAAAACTTTATTTGACACATCTAATAAAACATCAACATAAAATGCAAACTGTTGAGAAAAGTTGCCAAAGTAAGTAATGTGGCATGTGCTTTATCCAAGCTGTATCCTTAGGGACTACTAGCGGTTCTTCATTAGAGAATCATTGTGAACACGAGAAACTTGTGAAAGCCTTTAAGCAATGTTCAACTCTTAGTAAATATCAGGAAGTTAATACTGAAGAAAAATTCTGAAAATGTGACAGTGTGGAAAAAAATTCTTCATAACATACTTTTTTAACTTCAAATATTTCATAAGGAATACAAAATGGAGAAACCTGAGTAATACGCTGTTATGTAGGTATTTCCTGTACAGTAAAGCATTCTTTCCTGAAAGGAAGCTGATTAAGACAGGAAATAAACCACTCAATAGCTTCAAGAAGTTCCTGAATTTGACAGGGTTCACTGTTTAACTCCTAAAACACCAATCATGCTCCTTAGATAAGGCTTAAACGAATTGAGCCAGGAAGATAGGGCACCCTTTAACCTATGGGTATGCCTGCAGATGGGCAGTGTGTTCCCGGTGTCTAGTGTTCATAATCTATGTTGAAGTTTCATGATGGTAACTACCTTTGAGTCCCTTTTGTCCTTATAAATGGCTCCTCAGTAGCCATATTTTTCTTTGAGCTGCAGGCTCACAAATAATGACACAGAGACTTACTACTTTTGGAACCTCGGCCTATACTTTAGGTTTTTTCCTAACAAGCTCTTACATCTTAAATTATCCCATATTTTTAGTCTACATGCTACATGTGGCTTTTTTTTTCAATTTCATTCTGTATCTCCAAGTTGTTCTGAGTCTTGTTAGAATCTTCTCCATATGGCTAGATTTATCTCCAGTTCCTTTCTTTTCCCAGAAGTTCCACCTATTCTCCTTGTCTCGCTATAGACCATTTAACTTCTTATTAAACCAATTACAATGACACATCTTTGCACAGTGTATTGAAATATTTTGCAACACTCCTCCATATTCCTGTAATTAATCCAATTGAACTCATTGGTTTAACAACATGAGTTTCAGTGGCATCCATATTTGTTTCTGTTGTTAGTCCCCATTTGGGTGGTTAGTTGCATATGTACTTTACATTTACCCAGGAAATGACTCTCATGCCCCATGTGCTGACCCTATTTTTCAAAATTGCATCTACACTAGAAAAATGATAATAGAGGAAGTATTTGAGTCAACTATAGGGAAGGTTGTTGGTGCTCACTGCTCCAGGCTTACTGCCATGGTAGTACCTGGTCTAATGGAGCTCAACACAGACAACATATAAGCTTATGGAGCCTCAGAGAGGGGGCTGCTTTCTTTGTTGCTTTCAGAGAGAAGAGAGAGCAGTCTGCAAAGGGGCAAATGAAACTATGTCTATAATAAACTGTCAGAGACATATTACAAACTGGGCTGTGTCTATGCATGCCTCTAAATGCTTAGACCCTGTGATTCAGTTATACTTCAATGAACCTCCGAACACTGCTGCCCATGAGCAAATATTGAGCATTGTTTCCTCTTTTACCTTAGAAATTCTAGTCTACAAGCCACCCCAAAATGATTGAATTTCAACTTTTTGTTAAGGCCTTTCAATAACCATAATATTGTAGGCATACCAGAGAATTCATCATGAAATTAATCTCAAGAAAATGGCTTTAATAAAGACTTTCAGTTTCATTTCATGTGTGAGTTGATCCATACAAATATGAGTAAATTATGGAACAGATGACCTGTGAAAAAGACAATGTATACATGCTCATGTATGCCTTAGAAATCCTCAGAAATGTGCCTGAAGATCATTTTGAAGTACTGAGAAAAAAATGGGGGAGTACCTATTCCATCTCTGAAGCACTAATTAGAATATTGATATTAAAAATAGTGAGATTCAGACATTTTATATCTAGGCCATGAAATATGTTGCAGTGTATTTAACCATACCATTATATAAATGGTTCAGGGATTTCAGTACAAGAAGGTAGCCAACTAATGGAAACATTGTTTATTAACATTAAAGTGTTCTCAGTATTGCCATTTGTTGAAATGTGAACTGAAATAGTTATTACAGCTTGTAGTATGGTTACTGACTGGGCAGAGTGTATCTTGGTGCACATGTGAGTGCTGAGAATTTAACCACCAAGATACAGGAGGGAGAGACAAACATCAGGGCTTGAAGATAAGACGGGAATTGGATCATTCAATCAAAGAAATGAAAATACAAACTTGAGTTACTATTAGACTGAGTGTTTCATTTCTCACTTCACATTGATGTTTTTATTATATCCAGCTCTGATCCAAGCTGATAGCAAGCATGTATGGTCATGGTGAAGAGCAGATACCATCTTCAACAAACAGTGCTGGTCAAAATTGATGACTGCATGTAGAAGAATCCAAATAGATCCATATTTATCACCCTGCCTGGATCAATAACCCTAAAATAAGGCCAGATACATTGAATCTGATAGAAAAGAAAGTGATCTCATTGGCATGGGAAAAGTGGCTGTATATATGAGCATAACATGGATAGCACAGGCACTAAAACCAACAATTAATAAATAGTATCTCAAGAAACTGAAAAGCTCCTATATGGCAAAGGACACCATCATTCAGAAAGGAGACAGAGTACAGTATGGGAAAAGATTTTAACCAACCCCTCATTTGATAGAGGGGCTGTCTTAGGATTTCTATTGCTGTGAAGAAATACTATGACCATGGCAACGCTTATAAAGGAAAATATTTAATTCAAGTGGTGACTTTCATTACGGAGGTTTAATACATTATCATGGTGAGAACCATGGTAGAATGTAGGCAGACATTGTATTGTCTGCATCAGTCAAAGACAACAGGAAGTGAACTATGACCCTGAGTGCCTTGAACATAGGAGACCTCAAATTCCGCACCTACAGTGACACACTCCAAGAAGGCTAAACCTACTCCAACAAAGCCATACCTCCTAATAGTGCTATTCCCTTTCCGGGCCATCTTTCAAACCATCACAAGGGCTAATACTCAGAATATAATATTGCTGCCATGAAGACCAGTCTTTAGCAGTTTGGGGGCTGAGGGGGATCCACAGAGTTGGCAAACTAATTTTTCAACTTGTCTTTTTTATATGAGGGAGTAAAATTTAGTTTTCTTGGAGCATTGACAAAGGAAGACACGCATGCACACATACACATCAACATTTCAGGATCTCACCTAGGGTGCTAATGAATGGCATGCCTTCAGCCAGTCAGAGAAACAGAAGAGGAGATGCAAAGTAGGCAAACTCCTGAACAGACACACAAGGACTTTTCTGAAGGACAAAGCTTATTTTTATTATTCTTTCTGTTGCTTGTTTTCCTATATTACTCTTATGTTTCCCTCCTATCTATCTTAATATCTTCCTTCAAAGTTTCCTTCTACATCTTTCCTGTTGTTTTCTCTCTTGTGTCTTTATTTTTTTCTTATACCTCATATACTCCAACAAAAATTTTCAATTAATATAAAAATTACATGTGGTTACATTCTATTTTTCAAGTGAATGACTTCAAGTAAAAAACAGCATGTTTTCCATACCCATTACATGACAAAACATTTTATATATTACAGATGAAAACTCACTTGACCCAAGAACCCACATTCATTTATACCCAAGCAACTTGTTAGAGATTAACAATGTGTCAACAAGCAAACTTTTCTCAGTCAGTTCTTTTACTGACAGGTCATATTGTGGTTCCAAGAAAGGGATCAGTCAGTTCATTATTTACCTGAAAAGGTAATTTTATAGTCTTGCCAGGTGGTGGTGGTGCACGCCTTTAATCCTAGCACTTGAGAGGCATAAGCAGGCGGATCTCTGTGAGTTCGAGGCCAGCCTGGTCTACAAGAGCTAGTTCCAGGACAGGATCCAAAAGTTACAGAGATACCCTGTCTTGAAAACAACAACAAAAAGTCTTAAGAGAATCATAAATCTAAGGTTTTATGTATGAAAATAAATTTTTCTGTAGGTCCTATGGGTGGATACCCACTCATTAACAGTTTCTTTTTAAATCATATCAGGAAGCCGAGGACAGAAATAGGTAAAAGGAATTAATCATCACCAACACATCATAGTAAAAGAGTCATGGCAGCGATAGTGGCCAGGCTACTATTGTTCCTGCTTCCTGACCTCAACAAGCCCTCCCTCAGCTATTAAAAGTAAATGAGTAAAAGTAAAAGAGCAATTTGCAAAAACATCTTAACCTAACATTAAGTCATTATTTAAAACTTTGTTTTAACTATGATGCATACCCAAACCTATGAACATACCTCCCAACATTAAAATTAAAAGAACTTGAGTTAGCCTGTCTTCTGGGACTAAGTTGATCCTCAGTCTATATAGTGTATACATCTTGTCAAGAGAAACTCATAAATCCCTGTTGTCTGACACTTCCTTGTTCTTATTTTCTATCCTCTGAAACCCCTGCTTTATCAGGGCTGTAGAGCTTAAGAGGAAATCATCTTCGTATAATCAACAGGTTAAAAATGCTCAGTTGAATGAGATATTTCAGTAAGATAACACTACATTAAAGGCAATGGTGATATCCTCACACCCATTCACACCATGCCAAATACCAGAGAAAAATGGCAGCAGCAAACATCTAAAGACAGGAATAACAAGAGACATTCTGGGGCCAAAACCCTAGGGGCCTTGCCTATCCGAGATCCACCCATCAGTGCTTTGCTACTGGTGGGTCAATATCCCCAACTTCAGTTGGCACCAGCTGTTCCTCTGATCTGGCCACCAGCAATATATAAATAATTAAAAAAATTAGACATCAAGAAAGCAACCTAAGTTGGGCAGTGGTTTTATACACCTTTAATCCCAGAACTAGGGAGGCAGAGGTAGATGGATCTCTGATTTTGAGGCCAGCCTGGCCTTCAGAGCAAATTACAGAAGAGTCAGGGCAATTTACACAGAGAAAACCTGTCTCAAAAACACGTAATTTAAAACTGGGGTAGAGATCTAACCAGAATTCTCAAAAGAGGAAACTCAAATGGCTGAGAAACACTTTTTAAAATGTTCATTATCCTTAGCCATCTGGGAAATACAAATCAAAACTGCTTTGAGATTTCATGGCATCATGCAGGCACATATGGTGCTGGAAGAGCAGCTGAAAGTTCTATATCTGTAGGCAACCGGAAGTTGACTGAGACACTGGTCAGTATTCTGAGCATAGGGGACCTCAAAGCCCACTCCCACAGTGACATACTTCCTCCAACAAGGCCATATTCTCTACAACAAAGCTACATCTCCTAATTGTACTATTTACTGTGAGAATATGGGGGCTAATTGAAAGCAAACTACCACTCTCTACTCCCTGGTACCCCTAAGCTTGTAACACTATCATAATTAAAAATGCATTCTGTACAACTTCAAATGTCCCCATAGTCTGTCACAGTCTCAACAATATTTAAAAGCCCAAAGTTCAAAATATCTTCTGAGATTTATGCAATCTCTTAACATCAATCACCTGTAAAATTCAACTAAAGTAGATCAACATATATTGGCACAGGATGTGCATTCCTGTTCCAAAATGCAGGGTAGGGAGCATAGCATGGAAATACTGAACCAAACCAAGACCAAAAGTCAGCTGGGCAAACTCCAAACTGCATCTCTATGTCTGATGTCAGAACACTTTGCAATTCTCCAGCTCCTTTCAGCCTTGTTGATTGCGACATATTTCTTCCTCTTAAACTGGTTCTACTCCCCATTAACAGCCCTTATTGACAGGTATTGTGATGACCAAATTTGAACGAAACTAAGACCACTCCTCTTATAACCTCTCCATGACCCCAACTTTCTGAAATATATTGAACTTCTCCCTGGGTATGACTGATGACAGCTATTAACCACATGACTTAACCATGTCTGATGCACTTTTTACCACCCTACCCATCAACACTGTACTTCCCTGCTCCCCATAGCCAATCAGGCTAAATATCAACTACCCCAAGAACTTATGAGTAATGCCAAAGCTTGTGACTCCTACTTGTGGTTTTTCCCTCTATAAACACTACTCTATGGATGATCAGGACTGTGCTCAGTCTCTTGAGTGCTGAGTTGCTGCCCATGTTCAGATCTGCTTCAATAAATGCCCTGTCGTGTTTCCATTGGATTCTGACTTCTGGTGATTGACTGGGGCCTCAAAACACAACAAAACAGTATCCCCCAACTCTGGCATCTCTAACTTCTTGGTTTCTCCAAGGCAATCCCTCACAGATTCACTCAATGGCCTCTCTAGGCCTCCATTCAGGGACACCCCTGACACATGCCTGGTCACAGCAGCTTTATTTAGGCACAGGGGCAAATTCTATACCATTTCTGTCCTTAACGCTAAGGCCAGGACCACGTAGCCAAAGCTGCCAAGTTCTGCTGTCTATTGAGGCTGAAACATGACCCCAGTATTCAATAACTTTTTTACCAGCTTTCTGTCCTGTGCTGCCTAAGTTTGACTCTCCTGAAACTTGCTCTGCAGAATAGGCTGTCTTCAAACTCAGAGCTTCATCAGCCTCTTCCTTCTCAGTGCTGGGCTTAAAGATGTGCACACCACACCAAGCTCTCAGCTTTTTTATAGTTACTTTTCACAAATTAGAAACTTACTTGGGTGGGATTTTGCCCTGAGGTCACTACTCGCTTTCTTCCATTTCTTAACCCATTTATCAACTTGAACACGGATTTTAGCTCCCTTCAACTTTCTGATGCTCCTTTTCCTCCTCAAAATTTATATTCTGTAATTTTCTCTGTTTAGCTTGCTCCTTTTTATTATAAATCTTCAAAAGAGTTACCACTGATAACCATGTAACAGAGTCTATACTAGACTCTTGATATTTCTTCTGCCAGCAGAACTGATCCAAAACCCTTCACCTTAGCCTCAGGCTGACTCTTTGGACAAAAGAAAGAGCAGCCATTTCTTGACCAAAGTACCACAAGACCAGTCTCTAGGCCACATAATAACATTCTTCTCCTCTGAAACCTCTTGATTACTACAGTTCATCAAGTCACATCCAGTACCACTGTCTTCCATGCTCCTCCTTGAATGGCCCATTAGATAGTGCTTAAAGTATTCTGCTGCTTTCCAAACCCTAAGTACCAAAGTCCAAACAAAAGCACAACCATGCCTACCACAGCAATACCTCAGTTCCTGGTGCCACTGAGTTAGGACTTTTATTCCTGTTAAGAGACACCATGACCAAATCAATTCTTATAAATAAAAATATATCATTGAGATAGCACCTTACAGTTTCAGAGGTTTAGTCCATTGCCATTAAGGCAGGGGCATGGAAGCATACAGGCAGATGTGGTGCTGAAGGAGTAGCTGAAAGTGCTACATCTTGCAAGCAATGGGAAGCCAACTGAGAAACAGCAGTAGTATCCACATCATTGGAAACTTCAAAGATTGCCTGAACAGTGACACACTTTCCCCAAGAAGGTCATACCTACTCCAACAAAGCCACACCTCCCAATATTGCCACTCCCTATGAGATTATGGCTGCCAACTGCATTCAAACTACCATATCCTTACATCATTCAGAATGGCTAAGGTCAGTAAACAAATGACAGTTCTTGCTAATGAGAATGTGTAATAAGGGGAATACTAATCCATTGCTGGTGGGAATATAAACTTGTGTAGCCATTATGGAAATCAGTAGGGCAGTTCATAATAGATACAGAAAATGATCTACCTCAGGGTCCAGATATACCACTCTTAGGCCTATAACCAAAGGTTGCTTTATTCTACCACAGAGTATTTGCTCATCGATGTTTATTGCTGCTCTATTCAATGTAGTCAGAAATTGAAAACAACCTAGATGCCTGTAAATAGATGAATGGATAAGGAAAATCTCAGACAATTAGACAGCAGAATATTATCTACCATTATAAAAATGAAATCATAAAATTCATAGGTAAATGGGAGGAACTAGAAGTAACTCAGTGAAGTATCTCAGACCACAAAGTCAAATATTGTATGTATTTATTTATATGTAGATGTTAGCAATTAAGTCATTGATAAGTGAGCTATAAAAACAATGAGTATATAAAACAGTGATTAGGTAGAGATTAAGGTACTTAGGAGTGATGAACTTCCATAGGAAGGGGAAATACCCTATGGATGGATGAGGGGAGGGGATAGAAATGGGAGGATCAAACAGGAAGAGGGAGGGGAAGAATGACAAAGGGAATACAGTGGGACAGCTAAAACTCAGAACCACTTGAGAGGTCACCTGAAAACCTAATGCAGTAGAAGCTTCCCATTATTTATACATCTAAATGTAGTTGACAAATAATAGGGAAGACAGAGCACCCACTTGACTTCTCTTATTATCAAATGAAGTTTACAGTACTCAAAGTCAGTTACATCTAATCAAGATTTTTGACAAAGGGGGTGCCATGGGAAACCCCAAAGTACCCAGGCTATTGCCATAACTATTGGTGGCTTTCCACAAACTGACAGTAAGGCCTCATTGCTGAGAACAACAGGTATATAACTCATTGAAAATGGAGAAGTTGATTTAGTATCTACTTAGGGCCTTTGCTCATATGGACTAATATTTATGGTACTAGAATGTCCTTTCCACACTGCCAAAGGAGGAACATAAATATCAAGCCAGACTGACCTGACTGTAAGGTTGGTGCAATAGTGGCACAAAGTATATGGGAGTAACAAACCACTATCTGATTGGATTTGAAGCCCACTCAAAGAGTGGGCAAAACACAATAGAAACCCTAAGTAAGACAGATGCGTAGCACCTATATCTTTTGTTTCAAACTCCACAATGACAAATCTCTTAGGATCCCTAGTAGAATTGTAATATGAAATATTTATATAAACTACAATGCTCAATACTCAGGAGGCAGAGGCAGATCTCTGTGAGTTTGAGGCCAGCCTGGTCTACAAAGCAAGTTCTAGTGCAGCCAGAATTGTTTCACAGAGAAACACTCTTGAAAAAACAAAATAGATAGATGATTGATAGATAGATGATAGATAGATAGACAGATAGATTCCACATTTGCCAAACCATGTGTAACATTTTTCATAAGTGCCATGAACACAGTTTAAACATTTTAAAATTCCTACATTTCACCAATAAATAAAAATTACAATTAAAAAATCAGCCAAAAAAAAAACCCCAACCATTTTAGATCTTCACAATCCAGGTCTTGATGTCCTCAGACCTCTATAATTTACATTTACATATCCTATTAATGTGTGATAAATAATTTGCATTGAAGTACCTAAGTCACTTTCTTATTACAATTCAAGTTTCACATCCTGATGTGAGATTCTCCTCAGTATGTTGTGATTGTCATTGATTAATAAAGAAACTGCTTTGGGCCTATAGCAGAGCAAAACAGAGCTAGGTGGGGAAAACTAAACTAAATGCAGGGGAAAAGAAGGCAGAGTCAGAAAAGGTCATGAAGCCACTGCCAGAGACAGACATGCCAAAACTACCAGTAAGCCACAGCTACATTGCAATACACAGATTAATGGAGATGAGTTAGTTTAGGATATATGAGTTAGCCAGAAATACACTTAAGCTATTGGCCAAACAGTATTGCAAATAATATGGTTTCTGTATGATTATTTGGGGCTGAGAAGCCAGGAACAAACAAGCAACCTTCTACAACATCATCCTCGGACCTTTATAACTTTTATTTATACATATTAATACACCTTTTTAGACCCTAAGACTTTTTTTATCCTCACAACTTAAAGTTGAACTTGACATGATGTTTCTTCCTAATCATTTACCAGGAGACATAGGTGAATGATTTCCAATGGCAGTTGTCAGAGACTGAATTTAATTAAGTAAGGGATATTTTGAAAAAAAAATCTGTTTTGTGAGTTTATCAGTTTTCTGAGTTTGATAGCCAGGCAAACTGTACCTAGACCTTGTGGCAGCTCTAGAAGAATAAGGCCAGTGGCCTGAATTTTACATACAAATAGAATGGAAAAGGAAGCTGAAACTTTGGAAACGAATTGAGTACTTGTTGTCCACTAAAGCTACTTATTATCAAAATTGTATTATAATAAAACCTTTTATGAACTTAAGATGTTTTATAGCCTTATGAATACTAAATATTTCCAAAAGATGTTTAAAAATATGTATTTAGTACTTTTGTAATTTAAGTATAAAATTTTTATATTTTTTCTTAAAAAAGAATAATATTGTGCTTGCTTCGAAAGCACATACAATAAAATTGGAATGATACAGAGAAGATCAGCATGGACCCTGCGCAGGGATGACATGCAAATTCGTGAAGCAATCCATAGGGTTTTTTTTTTTTTGCCTGCCANAATTCGTGAAGCAATCCATAGGGTTTTTTTTTTTTGCCTGCCAGGTCCTTGGAACCCTGAAACACAGCCTGTGTCAGTGCTGAGGGGACCTAAGAGAGGGCAGACCAAGAAAAACTCCGAAGTACTCAGAGAGCCACAGCAAAGACTGGATCAAGATGCCAAGACTCTGCAGGCCTCATTTGAAGGAAGAAAAGGGTAGGCACCAGTACAAGAATTCCTCCAACATCCTGAAAAGCAACAAGAATCTAGCGAACACACAACAGGAAAACTTGAACATCCTAAACCAGAAGAAGCAGAAGAAAATAACTTAAAATGTAACCTTATATAAATGATAGAGACCTTTAAACGAGGAAGTGAAAAACTTCCTTAAAGAAATGGAAGAGAAGACAAAAAGTAGGAAGAAATTAATGAATCCTCAAAGATACCCAAGAAAACTAAGAAAAAGCAATCAAACAGGTAAAAGAAACAGTTCAAACCCTGAAGACTGAAATGAAGGTAATAAGGAAAACACAAACTGAGGGAAGGCTGGATATGGAAAATCTGGGTAAATGAACAGGAACTACAGAGACAAGTATAACCAGCAGAATACAGAGATAGAAGAAAGAATTTCAGGCACTGAAGATACCATAGAGGAAATAGATGCATTGAGCAAAGAAAACATCAAATCTAACAAATTCTTAATACAAAACATCCAGGAAATATGGGACACCACGAAAAGACCAAACCTAAGAATAATAGGGGTAGAAGAAGGAGAAGAAATCCAGCTCAAAGGCCCAGAAAAATATATTCAACAAAATTATAGAATAAAACTTTCCAAACATAAAGAAGGATATTCCTATGAAGGTAAAAGCTTACAGAACACCAAATAGACTGGATCAAATAAATAAATAAATAAAAACACCCCGTTGCCATATAATAATCAAAACACAAAACATACAGAATAAGGAAAGAATTTTAAGATCTGCAAGGAAAAACGTCAAGTAACATATAAAGGTGAACCTATCAGAATTATAACTGACTTCTCAATGGAAACCACGAAAACCAGAAAGTCTTGACAGGTGTGTTGTAGACACTAAGAGACCATGGATGCAAGCCCAAACTACTATACCCAGCAAAGCTTTCTTTCACAATCAATGGAGAAAACAAGATAATCCATGACAAAAACAGATTTAAACATAGACCCAGCAATACAGAAAGTACTATAATGAAAACCTCAACCCAAGGAAGCTAACAACAACCACCACAACACAGAGATCTCATAACATTCCACCAATACAATGCAGAGAAGGGAAACACACAAATACAACCACTAAAAAATAATCTGAGTCAACAACCACTGGTCATTAATATTGCCTAATATCAATGGACTCAATTCAACTATAAAAAGGCATACAATGGATATGAAAACAGGATTCAGCATTCTGCTGTTTACAAGAAACACACCTCAACCTCAAAGACAGACACTACCTCATAGTAAAGGTTTAGGAAACGGTTTTCCAATCAAATGGACCTAAAAACAGGTGGGTGTGGCTATCCTAATAAATAACAAAATTGATTTCAAACTAAAATCAATAGGAAGAGATGGAGAAGGACATTTTATGCCTATAACAGCAACAATTTATCAAGATGAAGTTTCAATCCCAAATATCTATGCCCCAAATATAAAAGCACCCAAATATGTAAAAGAAGCATTGCTAAAACTCAAATCATACATCAAACCCCACACACTAATAGTAGGAGATGTCAACACTCCTCTCTTACCAATGAACAGGTCAACCAGACACAAACATAACAGAGAAATAAGAGAAGTAACAGATGTAATGAATCAAATGGAATTAACAGACATATATAGATCATTATATCCAAACAAGAAAAAAAGTACCTTCTTCTCAGCACCTCATGGAGCCTTCTCAAAGATTGATCACATAGTAACAAAGCAAGCATCCACAGATAAAAAAAATTGGAGTAACAACCTGTGTCTTATAGGATAACCATGGATTAAGTTAGAATTTAACAACAGTACCACCCCCAGAAAACCTACAAACCCATGGAAACTGAACAGTCAACTACTAAACCACCCCTGAGTCAAGGAAGAAATAAATAAATAAATTAACATCTTCCTTGAATTCAATGAAAATGAAGATGCAACATACCCAAACCTATGGGTATGGGACCCTATGAAAGCAGTGCTAAGACGAAAGTTCATAGCACTAAGTGCCCACATAAAGAAAACAGAGAAAACTCATATTAGAGACTTAACAGCACATCTGAAAGCTCTAGAAAAAAAAAAGAAGCAGACTCACCCAGGAGGAGTAGAAGACTGGAAATAATCAAACCGAAGGCTGAAATCAGTAAAATAGAAACACAGAAAAGAGTTCAAAGAATCAATGAAACAAAGAGCTGGTTCTTTGAGAAAATCAACAAGATTGACAAACGCCTATCCAATCTAATCAAGAGGTGGAGAGAGAACACCCAAATTAACAAAATCAGAAATGAAAAGGGGGATATAACAAC
>LOEQ01009613.1:81778-91873 GCA_001685075.1 Bramus lutescens
AAAAAAAATCATCCATTATGATCAAGTAGGCTTCATCCCAGAGATGCAGGACAGGTTCAACATATGAAAATCTATCAGTGTAATCCATCATATAAATAAAGTGAAAGAAAAAACCATATGATCATTTCACTAGATGCTGAAAAATCATTTGGAAATAATTCAATACTCCTTTATGATAAAGGTCTTGGAGATGTAAGGGATACAAGGATCATATCTTAATATAATAAAAGCAATATACAGTAAGCCAACAGCTAACATCACATTAAATGGAGAGAAACTCAAAGCCATTCCACCAAAATCAGGAACAAGACAAGGCTGTCCACTCTTTCCATATCTCTTCAACATAATTCTTGAAGTTCTAGCAATAGCAATAAGACAACATAAGGAGATCAAGGGGTTTTGAAATAGAAAGGAAGAAGTCAAACTTTCATTATTTGCTAATGATATGATAGTGTCCATAAGTGACCCCCAAAACTCTACCAGATAACTCCTACAGGTGGTAAAGACCTTCATTGATATGGCAGGATACAAGATCAACTCAAAAAAATCAGTAGCCTTGCTATACACAAAAGATAAAGAAGCTGAGAGGGGAAATCAGAGAAACTTCACCTGTCACAATAGCCACAAATAGCATAAAGTAACTTGGGGTAACACTAACCAGGGAAGTGAAAGACCTATTTGACAAGAACTTTAAGTCTTTGAAGAAAGAAATTGAACAGGATACCAGAAAATAAAAGATCTCCCATGCTCTTGCATGGGTAGGATCAACATAGTAAAAATGGTAATCCTACCAAAGGCAATCAACAGATTCAATGCAATACCTACAAAAATCCCAACGAAATACTTCACTGTACTTGGGAGAAGAATAATTTTATATTTTTATAAAATTAATTTTATATGGAAAACCAAAAATCCCAGGATAGCCAAAACAATCTTATACAATAAAGGAACTTCCTGAGGCATTACCATCCCTGTCATCAAGCTCTATTACAGGGCTACACTAATGAAAACAGCTTGGCATTGGCATAAAAACAGAGACATTGACCAATGGAAATGAATTGAAGATGCCAATATTATTCACACACCTATGAACACCTGATTTTTGACAAAGGAGCTAAAATTATACAATGGAAGAAAGCTTCTTTAACAAGTTGTGCTGGCATAACTTGATGTCAACTTGTAGAAGAATGAAAATAGATCCATATCTATCACCACGCACAAAACTCAAGTCCAAATGCATTAAAGACCCCAATATAAATCCGACCACACTGAACCTGATAGAAGAGAAAGTGGAAGTAGCCTGAAATGCATGGACACAGGAGACCACTTCCTATGTATAATCCCAGTAGCACAGACAATAAGAGCAGCAATGAATAAGTGGGATCCCCTGAAACTGAGAAGGTTCTTTAAAGCAAAGGACACAGTCATTAATGAGACAAGAAGGAAACCTACTGAATGGGAGAAAATCTTCACCAACTTCACATCAGACAAAGGTCTGATCTCCAAAATATATAAAGAACTCAAGAAATGAGACATAAAAATTCTATGTAACCAAATTAAAAAATGGGGCACTGAACTAAACAGAGAATTCTCAACAGAAGAATTTCAAATGGCCAAAAGGCACTTAAGGTTGTGCTCAACCTCCTTAGTGATTAGAGAAATGCAAATCAAAACAACTTTGAGATACCATCTTACACCTGTCAGAATGGCTAAAATTAAGAACACCAATGATAGCTTATGCTGGAGAAGATGTGGAGCAAGGGGAACACACATCCATTGCTGGTGGGAATGCAAATTTGTGAAACCAGTTTGGAAATCAGTGTGGCAATTTCTCAGAAAACTGGGAATCAACCTACCTCAGGATACAGCAATACCACTCCTGTGAATATACCCAAAAGTTGTCCAATCATACTACAAAAGCATTTGTTCAACTATGTTCATAGCAGCAAAATTTGTAATAGCCAGAACCTGGAAACAACCCACGTGCCACTCAAATGAAGAATGGATAAAGAAAGTATGGCACATCTATACATAAAATACTGCACAGCGTAAAAAAAAATAACATCTTGAATTTTGCATGCAAGTGAATGGAAGTAGAAAACACTATCCTGAGTGAGATAACCCAGACCCAAAAATATGAATATGGCATGTACTCACTCATTGGTGGATTCTAGCCATAAACAAAGGACGTTGAGCATATAATTCACTATCCTAGAAAAGCTAAGTAATAAGGTGAATCTAAAGAAAAATATATGTAGCTCTACCTGGAAAATGGAAGCAGACGAGATCACTGAGCAAAAGTTGGGAGCATGCGGGTGGAGGGGTAGAAAGAAAGTGAGAGATTGAGAGAAAGGGGAGTAGGGGAGGATTGGGGAGAGCTTGGGGGAGTGGGATGGTTGAGATGGAGGAAGGACAGAAATCAGAGCAAGAAGGAGATATCTTAATTGAGGGAGCCATTTTGTGGTAGGCAAGAGGATTGGCTCTGAAGGGGTTTTCAGGAGTCCACGGGTTGACCCCAGCTAGAACCCTGAGCAGTGGAAGAGAGTGTTTCTGAACTGGCCTTGTCCCATAGTTAGACTGATGACTATCTTGAATAGCACCATAGAAACTTTGTCTAGTGATGGATGAAGTCAGAGACAGAGACCCACAGCAGAGCACTGGACTGAGTTCCCAAGGTCCAGTTGAAGAGTAGAAGGAGTAAGGATATGATCAAGGAAGTCAGGACCACAAGGGGTTCACCCACTGAGACAATGTGCCTGAGCTAATGGGAGCTCAGCAACTCCAGCTGGACTGGGAATGAACGAGCATGGGATCAAACTGGTCCCTCTGAATGTGGTTGACAGTTGGAGCAGACTGAGGGGCCAATGACAATGGCACTAGAATTTGTCTTTACTGCATATACTGGCTTTTTGGGATTCTATTCTCTTTGGATGCATACCTTGCTCTGCCTGGATGTAGTGGGGAGAGCCTTGGACTTCCCACAGGGCTTGGTGCCTTGCCCTTTCTTAGGACTGGAGAGGGTGGGGGAAGGGTGGGGGGAGTGGGAGGGAAATGGGAGGAGGGGAAGAAGTGGAAATTTTGAATGGTATTATTTATAAAGCAATAAAAAGTAAATAAATAAACTACACAGAGAAACCTTTTTAAAAAGAAAAAAAAACAAGAAATAATACCTAGGTAAATAGGCAACATATAGCATAATGATTGTTTGGTGTTATTACACATAAAGATAATTAATGAGTATTGTGAAATGGAAGTATTGCTATGCAGAAATTTCCTTCAACTACATCCTCATCAACAAATACAGATGCATTTTCAATGCACTTAATTGACATATACTGTCAATAAAATTTCTAAGGCTGTAATAATCATATTTTTCTTTCTCTGTCAGATGTAGATCAGTTTATGTACTGTCCCATGTACCAATCAATATTCCAATGCTGAGCAGAACCATTACATTGGCAACACATCTTTCTCAACTATCAAGTCCCCTGGTGATGACTCTGGCCTTAATGGTCTTGTGTTTCTCTGTATTCACAGTTGTAGCTTTTGGGGTCTTTGTCAAGCACTATAACACTCTCATTGTGAAAGCCAATAACTGGAACCTCAGCTACATATTACTCATCTCACTCATGTTCTGTTTCCTGTGATGCTTGCTCTTCATTGGCCATCCCAGCTCAGATACCTGCACTCTGCAACAAATCACATTTTGAGTTGTACTCAGTACGGCTGTTTATACTGTGTTGGCCACAACAATTACTGTGCTTGTGACTTTCACAATGATGGGTCCTGAAAGAAAAATGAGGTATCTCCTGATTTCAGAGGTACCCAACTACATATCCACCATCTGTACCCTCATCCAAACAATTCTGTGTGCATTCTGCCTGAGAGTTTCTTCTCCCTCTATTGACATTGATGCATACTCTGAGCATGACCATATCATCATTTTCTGTGACAAAGACTCAGTTAATGCATTCTACTCTGTCTTGGGATACCATGTTTCCCTTCCCTCAAGGAACTTCATTGTGGCCTTCTTGGTCTGGAATCCCTCTCACACATTTAATAAAGACAAATTGTTCACTTTCAGGATGCTGTTGTTCTGCAATGTCTGTGTCAACTTCCTCCTTGTCTACCACAGCACCAAGGGCTATGTCATGTTGGTTGTGCAGGTCTTCTCCATCTTGGTTTCCAGTACAGGCTTGCTGGGATACATACTTATTACCGAGTGCTACAAAATTTTGTTAAGAACAGAAATAAATTCTCTTCTAAAGTTAAAGGAGAAAGTATTTTCTGGATCTAGCATTTCATGGGAACGTTGGAACTGACAACTGTAATATTGATAGAGAAAAACCTATTATGTTACAATGGAAGATATATGCATTAGCTAATGAAACTCCCTGTTTCTTCAAACAATACTGCCAAACAGTGTCATGTGCACCACTTTTCTGTATATTGTCTTGGTGCAGGACAATTCTGTGTTCTGTCAATTATGTTTTAAATGATGCTGATTGGCCAGTAGCTAGACAGGAAGTATAGGCAGGACAACAAGACAGGAAGTAAAGATGGAGCAATGAGAACAGGAGAATTCTGGGAAGAAGGAAGCTTCCTCCCCAGTCCTGTCCAGACACCGAAAAGGCAGAATGTGACCTACCCTGCTGAAAAAGGTACTGAGCCATGTGGCTAACATATACTAGAATAATGCACTAATGTAAGTTTTAAGAGCTAATACAAAGCCTGAGCTAATGGGCAATCAGTTTATAACTTATGGAGACCTTTGTATCATTTTCTCTGGGGCTAAACAACTGCAGGAACCAGGCAGGACAGAAACCCCAACAAGCAGGCCCTCATGCTATATTGTCTCCTATAATCTTCCACTCAGCTATTTATTTTACAAGACTTGACTATTAGACTTCACTGCAGAGTGGCAATACTTTTCTTTCTCTTACATATAATGAAATTGAAATAAACTCACAGTCCTTTCCTTCTTTTGCTATTTTAGTTAAAGTGTGATTTTGACAGAAGTTGAATGCTGGAAAAACACAGTGTGGTGTTTTCCAACCCACCATCCGTACCTTCCCTTGCTCTCTGATATACTATTCTTCTATTCCTCTTCCAAAAAGAGGAAACAGGATAAAACAATATACAGTAAGAAAAGGCGAAATTATTTCCATATGTGTTTCTCAGCAATTTGAATTTCCTCTTTTGAGAATTCACTGTTTGGATATGTATCCCATTTATAAACTGGATTGTTTGGTTTTTAATGACTAGTTTCTTGATTACTTCATATATTGTGAATATCACTCCTTTATCGGATACAGAGTTGCTTAAAGCGTTTTACCATTCTATAGGCTGGTGGTTTGTCTGGATGACACTGTCCTTTGAGACTTAGAGGAACTTTTCCACATTATGTGCCCTAATTTCTAAATTTTTGCCCTTACTATGTGCACTATTGCTGGTCTTTTCAGAAATTATTCTTCCATTCCAATGAGTTCAAGGCTATCCCCCCATTTCTCATCTACCAGGTTCACTATATCTGGTTTCATGTCGAGGCAATTGATGAATTTTGACTTCAGCTTTCAGCATGGTTCTATTTGCTTTCTTTAATGCAAACACCCTATTAGTCCTGCACAATTTGTTGAAGATGTCTTATTTTTGGAACTGTGGATTTTTGCCTTTTTTAAAATCAAAATCAGGTTTAATACATGTATTAGTTTATATCTAGGACTCTAATTTGATTCCATTCATCAACGTGTCCCTTTTTATTATAATACAATGCTTTTATTACTATAAATTTTCATACAACTTGTTTCTGGAATGGTGAAACTTTCAAAACTTTAAAAACTTTCATTGTTCATCATTACTTCAACTACTCTGTTTTTGCTGATGTTTATCCCTATGACACTGAATATTTTCCTTTGAAAATCTTTGAAAAATTGAGTGCATTCTGAAGGTGAAACTTGGCATTATTGTTTCTCTTCAAATTCCTAAGCTTTTTATTTCTAAAAATTTTTCACTTTGGATTGTTTTTAAATTATCAATTTGTTTCCATGTTTAGGTCTTGACCTCTTTAATTGATTTATTTATTATGTTTCCTGCGTGTTTCTAGGTTTCTTTTTTAAACATTGTTATTCTCACATACAATACATCCTGACCATGCCCTTTCCTCCCTCCACTCCTTCCTGTCTCACTCACCATCACCGCCATACACAATTCCCCTCTCCACTACATCCATTGCTTCTCCTTTCCCATCATAAAAGAACAGGACTCCCAAGTAGGTCAAGCAAACAATACATAAGAAGAGGCAATAAAACTAGACCCAAACCTCATATAGCAGGAAGAAGCTAATCAGTAGAAGGCAAATGACCCCAAAGCAGGAAGAACTTCTGAGACATCCATCTCCCACTATCAAGAGTACAACAAACATTGCAATCTAAACCACCACTGCTGTGTGCCACAAGCAGTATACTGTATAAATACAGCTAACAGATCTTTAGACAGACTTACAAAAGTATGATCTATTGGGGAACCCAATTTGCAGAGATTCAGGAACACCTGTCTTTTGGATAGTCACTCTCAACTTTGCAGAAATCTTGCAAATCAATCAATGACTCTTCACCATTACATAATGGGATTCATCTCAAAATATCCCATTATTGTACAGTACATTCACTGAGATAACTTCTTCCTGTACAGGGAACTGGGTGACCTTGCAGTTCTGATGTGAAAGCCTTCACTAGCCAAATTATTGGTCTCATAGTACTTCCATACTATTATCCTTATCAACAGCACTTTCACAAAGAAAAGAACCTAGCAAATATGGTGTCTCATAAGAACCTCAATAGGTCAGGCATTGAGTAGTGGAGAGAGTATGCCTTCTGGTACCAATAAATAGGTCTAGGTGGTCTTGAATTCTCTAGCAGCAGACTCAGGAAGGTATAACCTACTGGCTTTTGCTTTATCTTAACAAGGTATTAGTATCCTGTATTTACCCTTCACTTTGGTTTCAATTAACACAAGTTCATAGCACAGAAGACCTAGTGCTTATGCTTTAACCACTAGAAACACCTTAATAAAAGAGATTGGGCCACTTAACCAGCCCCAGATTGTTGACTGAGTTATCTGGCCTGCCTGGTTCCTGCAGTCATTAAGTCGCAAAGAAATCACACAGAGGTCTACATTAGTTGTAAGCTGATAGGCTCATTATCTCAGGCTTCTTATTAACTCTTATAACTTATGTTAGCCCATTATTCTAGTATATGTTAGCCACATGGCTCGTTACCTTTTTCAGCGAGGCAGTCACATCTTGCAGCTGGGCCAGGACTCCCAAGGAATGGGCTTCCTTCTTCCCAGAATTCTCCTGTACTCATTGACTCACCTCTACTTCCTATCTGGTTGTTCCACCTTTACTTCCTGCCTGGCTACTGGCCAATCAGCATTTAATTCAAATATATTTGAAAGAATATAGACTATGGTCACACACCACCAAAGAAATAATTTTCTTCTCACTTGGGTGCCAGCAGTCATGTCTCTGTGACTAGTAGCAAATTCTAGAAATAAATTACCTTTAATTAAGCTAGCAAAATGCACATGGAAATCAAGCACTTTTGCCTCACTCCCCAACCTGCTCTGGTTAGTATGGTTACCACAAACTATGCTCCCAGGCACCTGGAAAGTAAATGAAAGTATTCAGAAGGTCAACATCACTGCTGTGCTTTTCTCTACAATTAGTTATTGCAAATTTGCAGCTTAACTAATCATTTTAACTACTTGAGAAATATATTTAGTGTGTGAAAACCTCTTTTTAGAATTTTGTATCGATTTAAAGTTCCATTCTTTTTTCCTTTTTTAAATTACGATTTTCTTAATACAATCCTTCTTCATTTTACATAGCTATCCTAATTCCTACTCCCTCTCTTCTCCCTGCCCCAGGCTTCCTCCCACCCCACTGCCATCCATTCTTCAGAAGGCTTCCCATGAGGCATAAGCAAGGCCCTCCCCCCTATATCTAGGCTGAGCAAGGTATCCCTCCAAAGAGAATGTGCTCCTAAATGCCAGATCAAGCACTATGGATAAATCCTGGTGCCACTGTCATTGGCCCCAAAGACTGCCCAAGCTTCACAATTGTCCCCCATATTCAGTGGGCCTAGTTTGGTCTTATGCAGTTTCTCCCATTATCAGTCCAGAGTCAGTGAGATCTCACTAGCTCAGGTCAACTTTTTCTATAGGCATCATCATAATGGTCTTGACACCTATGCTCATATTATCTCTTCACCCTCTCTTGCACTGGATTCTCATAGCTCGGTCGAGCATCACTGTAGATTTCTCTATCGGCTTCCATCAGTTGCGAGATTAAGAATCAAGGATAACAATTAAGGTAGTCATCAATCTAATTACAGGAAAAAGCCAGATTAAGCATCCTCTCCACTGTTGCTTAGAATCTTAGCTGGGGTCATCCTTGTGGATTCCTAGGAATTTCCCTAGTTAGTCCCTTAATGGCTCCATCAATCAAGGCATCTCTTTCCTTTTCCTACTTCATTGTCCTTCTCCCTTCTTGAGCATTTTGTTCACCCATGTTCTCCTCTTCTCAGATCTTCCCCCCTCCATCTGCCCCCATTCTTCCTTCTCCCCCTCCCAATTTTCTCAGGAGGTCTTGTCTGTTTCCTTTTCTCAGGGGGACCCATGTATGTCTACATTAGTGTTCTCTTTGTTACCTAACTTTGTTTTACATCTAATATCCACTTATGAGTGAGTGACAATTTCTCAGAGAATTAGAAATCAATCTACTTCAGGACCCAGCAATATCACTCTTGGGCATATACCCAAAGGATGCACACTCATACCACAAGGAGTATGTTCAACTGTGTTCATATCACAGAAACTGGTAACAACCTAGATGTCCCTTTCTGGAAGAATGGATAAAGAAAATGTGGTACATTTACACAATGGAGTACTATTCAGTGGTAAAACACAATAATATCTTGAAATTTGTGTGCAAATGGATGGAACTTGAAAGAAACATCCCGAGTGTGGTAACCCAGACTCAGACAGATGAAAATGATATACATGATATGTACTCACTCATACAGTCCCATTCTTATTTAACTCTCCTGGTATTGGACAGAGAGTTTCACAGCCACATCTTCCACTCTGAGATTTATGGTGTCCCCTTTGTCAAATTTACCTATTCGGGTATCCTGTGAAATACATATTTTGTCCAATTGTTATCACCAATGGAATTGTTAACTATGTCTGTGTGGGTATATAAAGTGGAAACCTTGTGGTATTGGAAGAAACATCAAGACGGAACATCAAAAGGGAAACATCACAAGATCACTGGAGTGAGCACAGGAAGAATAAGTGGGACATGATAAAATGACTTAAGTGAGTTAGTTTATTTACCTTCAGATATACTTAGCTAGTATTCACCTGCTATAGCAGTCCTTTTGAATCTTGAGTTGTTTAGGGGGCTGTCACCCCAACATAAACCTCGATTTTTGCACCTGAATAGGATTATCAAGAAGATAAACTTTGGAAACTGTCCTAGCTGAAAGAGTCTTTCCTGAAAGAAAATAAATTAAGATCTTCCTAATCAATTCAGCTATAGCAGGATCTCACAAAGAAGGTTGCTTCAGAACCTGAGATGCCAAAATCTTGAAGGTGGTTAGTAAAAATAAACTCACTAACCCCTCCCTGTCCAGAGGGCACCACAAAATGTCTCCTATGGAAGAGTGCCAGAGGCACTTCTGAATTAACAGCTCATTAAAGAGTCCTCAACCAATAGAAAGCTTCTGGTTCCAAGGAAATAAATGCTTTGTTTGGATGACTGATGTTTTCCCAGTAACCCTCTTTAAGTGCTTTCTTTGAATCCTAATTCGTGTTCTTTGTTACTTGTAACTAACCTTTCTACAAACCAGCCTGATAATGTAAAGGAAGGCCAATAATGTTTGTATGTTCTCCCCCAGCCTTTTGGGCTTGCAGTTCAGACTTCTGTCTGTTTCATGCAGATGTCTTTACTATTTCACACTGGAAGCTAAACTTGTGTCTTTTTTTTTCTTCTATACTTTTTTATTAAAAATTTCCACCTCCTCCCATTTCCCT
>LOEQ01009614.1:0-11540 GCA_001685075.1 Bramus lutescens
CAGGGCAGGGAACCCTGACTGCTCTTTGGACTGGAAATGGAGGGGGAGGGAGCATGGGGGAGGGGGAAGGAATTGGGAGGGGCAGGAGGTGGAAATTTTTAATGATAATAATAAAAAATAAAAAAATAAGAAAGTAAGTTGGTTCCATTGTCCCTCTAGTCATTTTCTGCTCTTACCTAATAAGAATGAGAGTATTTTCATCTAGAAAATCTTTTTAGGCTGATGTGTACCACTACTAATAAGAACACTTCATGTTATTTTGAAATAAATTCTACTGATTTTCTACACTGTGCTCTATGTGGTTCATTTGAATTCCTCTTATAATTATTGTAAGGAATAGGCATTAGAATTGGCCGGGAGTGAGTCAGACTCTATGCTTTCACTAGCAGAGCCTTAGAAATTACTTTAATATTTTGGGGACCTTGATTTAGTATGCCAGATCTTGGGCGTAGTGATTTGAACTGAAACATCTTATACAGGAACATGCATTTAAACATCCCTAGTTGATGGGGCTATTTATGGAGGTTTGGGGAGTCCATTCTCATTGAAAGGAGTATGTCAGTTGATGAGGACTTTGAGAGTTAAAAGATTCATGCTATTTCCAATTTGTTTGCTTTAGTTTGTGCTTGTGGTTCATGATGTGAACTCTCAGCTTTCTGATCTATCCACCAAACCTGTCTGTGTATTCTCTCATTACAGACTCTGACCTCCTGGATCCATGAGCCAAACAAAGCTCTTGTAGAAGTTGCTTTGGTCATGATGCATTTTTTTTTTCTTTTCTTTTTCTTTTTTTTTGAAGCAATATAAAAGTAACGAATACAATGGCCTTATAATTAGAAAGAATTTTGGATGAGCCAATAAATAGTAGATTTAGAGCATAATGATAATTTTAGTATGAATTTTACCATAAATTTTAAGAGAAACTGTTAACAAGAAAATGAAATCTATATAAGAAAATGGGTACTAGTTTCGGAAAGAAGGGTCTTACATGTTTTAGGATTAGCTATAGACATCAATATGAGGTCAGAGCTCAAAGAGATATAAAGAATTACAAAAAAATCCCTTACCTTTTAATAACAGAGATTATAGGGTGGCTCTTGGTGAAATTTAGATGGAATTATAATCTGATAAAAGAAAACTAGAATCTATTAGGTTAGTACAGGATACTTCTTTTTCTAGTAAATAGAATTTTCATTGATATTAATAGAAATGTTCATGTTTATAGCTGCAAATGGAAGAAAACCTTAAGTAGATATTGTGCAATATATATATATATATATCANATATATCAGTTATTTACAGTTGATAAGAGGCTTTGACCAGACTTTGGGGTAGACTGCTGTTTTATTCTACAATGTACTCACAAGTTTTCTTGTCCCTTGTGTCATGCTTCTTAAGAGTTTGCATCTTTTAATTCTAAGAGTTAATAAAGGTCAAAGATCCATATTGTATACAATGACTTCAGCACTAAATAGTAGTATTGAAATGAGCTACTTAGGTACCAAATATCTTCCTAGAAAATTTGCAGAAGGACACTGAGCAAGACCAAGTAGACTCATCTTTGAGAGAACCCCTACTATATTCAAAAGTTATTCTCACTTATTTTAGAATCCCTTTCTTCACCCTTTGTCTATGTTTTATTATTATTTTTTAACATGAGACATTGAACTTGGAAGACACTAGCTAAGGGATATTTGGGTGACCATGTTATCTTGAGCCCTAGTATCCTAGGTTAAACTTGGCAAGAAATAAAAAAAAGTTTATCATATTCAAAATGTGGGCAGAAAAAAATAAATTCCAGTCTTTTATATTCCTTCCTCAAATAACTGTGAGTGTAGAGTGAGAGTTTGCAAATTTTGACAATGACCTGAAATGCTTATTACCCAAACCAAAGAGTTAAGAAATAGGATTTTAATCTGTGTGCCATAGTAATTTGACTATAGAATAAACTGTTTCTTTTTTGGTCTGAAGTGAGAGCTGCCTATTTTCTTATCTTTTCTTTTTGCTGAAGGACGGTTGTTTGCTTTATATTGTCATTATTGTTATTTTTCTATCATGAGAACAATATCATTTAGCAATATCTTTGGTGCTAAATTCTTGAGACTTAGCTGGCAAAAAGTTGCAATCAGGCTGCAAACGTGGTTGACACGGATCGTTCTTTCATATTCCTAAAAGTTCCCATGGTTCCATGCTATGCAGAGAGCTAAAGAGACACAAGAGAGTCCTGGAAACTTAAAGGCCATCCATTACCTTGGTCATAGAAATAGTCCTTCAAGATATAATGAATTTGTCTGGAATTTTCTAGTCTCTAGAACAATAAACAAGGTTTTTGATGTTTATAATATTTTAAGATATCAGTTTGAATGAACTATAAGAGCCTCCTCACCATCAATATTTGTGTAGTAATCCAGCCTATGAACTGAATCTTAAGTTGGTTGTTTAAAATGGAAAAAGGGGGGGGCGCATTATGTACAAGTGTTTTTCAGTTTACTTATCAGAGTTGGCTATAAGAAAATGAGAATTCCCCTTGGAACAAATGAAAGAAGTAAAATGGTCCAGCAGAGGGAAGACTTGCTTTCTAGAAAGTCATTTAAACAAAATTCTAACAGCTTTCCAGACCACCTTGCAGGATGAGACTGAAACCCAAGCAAGGATGTGTCAAGAGGAAACAGAAAAATGTGTAGACTGAGAATGCTTAGATATTCATATCCCTGGTTCTCTATTTTATCTCTAATACCAGCTTAGGACTATGAAGACTGATACCCTAATTAACTTTCTATTTATGTGTTAAAGACCAAGAACAAAAACAACTAGAGGATGAAATGTTTTATTTCATTTTCCAGTTTATCGTTAGCCATGAAAAGAAATCATGAGAGGAACAGAGGCAGAATCTCAAGCTGAGATATGAAGAACTGCTCCTCGTTTGCTTTTCCTTTATTACTTGCTCTATCTGTTTTCTTATATAACCCAGTACTAGCTACCCAGGAGTGTGATTGCATATAGTTGGCTGATGCCCTTCCACATCACCCATCTTATGAGGACCTAAAGAAAAATTTGAATTATGGTCAGTCCTTGCTGGAATATTCTGTGAAGCTTGATGACCTCAGCCAGCAGTCTTGAGGCTGTTTTGGTTGTAGAATTCAGACATCTGGGACATCTGCTCCTAATGGAAATTTCTCAGGGAGTCTTCTTTGATCAAACCTGATTGTTCTTAGCAAAGAATGAATCAATAGCCTCTCGCTTCCTGTGGAAACAAAAACAAAACCTCTTCTCCAAAGTAACAAACCCTTTGACTTAAATTTTGAAGTCAAGGCATTTTCAAAATGTATATGTTGGATTAATCCAGCAGCATTTATAATCAAATATCTTTTAGCAGTTTTTACTTCTTCCTCAGCCATCAAACAATTTAAAGACAATACAATAATATACAGTATCATATACAATAATATGTAGAAAATGCTGTCTTGTATATTTTCCATCTGTATGTGTCTTTATTTAAAACTCTCTTTTATTTTTATTTCTAATTTTTGGATTTTGAGACAAGTTTCTTTGTGTATTGGGTAGTTCTGTCATTCACTCTGTAGACTGGGCTGTCCTTGACCTCACAGAGATCCACCAGTCTCTGTCTCCCAAGTGCTGGGATTAAAGATGTGTATCTTCACACCTTGAACTCAGAGAGATCCCTGGTGTTGGGATTAATCTCTCTATCCCACCCTTTCTCCTTCCTTCCTTCCCCCAACGCATACACACATACATACAAACACATACACATATGCATGCACACACAAAGAGGGAGAATGCTTTAAGATGAGGCAATACTTCTTGAAACTGTGAGGTTGTGAGACCAGACAAGCTAAGGGTGAGCAACATTTTAAAGGGGCACTTTCATGATCTAAGAAACATTCGTTGTTTGACTCATGGATCTCACAAGTATATCTTTTCTTCCTTCTTAGGTAGAGGCCTCCACATTTTACCAACCTGTGTACTTAGGACTAATAAGACACACAAAAAAGCTCAAAAGTTATCTTAGAAATCAGCTTTTAAAAATCTACAGAGACTGTTCATGTAAAAGCTTAAAATCCTGAAATATTACTTGAAAATATGCTTCATAGTAAAACAATCAAGAAAGAGAAAAATCTATCAAACACCCTATGGTCACTGATGTTATGTAAATGTACCTCCAAAGTAGTCTGGAATAGCCAAATTAGCCTCCAGATTATTCTGATCCTTGCAGTCTGGTGGCAACTAAATGGATGTGACAATTTTTTTTTGTGTGTGTGTGTGGTTTGTTTTGTTTTGGTTTGGTTTGGTTTGGTTTTGGTTTCTGTAGCTTATAATTCAGTTCAGCTAGATGACTTAACTTAATGATTCAAGAGGCACATCAGTGGAGTGACAAAGTGTGTTTACCTACCTTTTCTAAACCCTCTTCGTTTTTCAGACCCCACTTTTACCCCAGATCTCAAAAATAAATACAACAAATTGAAGAAAGAGCATTCTTTTTTTCAGATTTTAGAGTACTTTTAAATTTTTAGGTATGTAATTACTCTTTCATATCATAATAGAGTGCCTTTTCTTTTCTGCTGCTTTTTATATTGAATAATGAAAGTATTTCAGTGGGTTATTTACGCATAAAGAACTTCCTCAGTCTATTTCTTTAATGTGTGTATACAATGTGTGTATACAATGCTTAAATTGCATTTATGCTGCAAATATAACAGGGACTTTGAGGCTGTTTTTACTAAAAGAACAGTGACTCTCAGTTGTGCCCACGCAGGCTTGATGGGTGGTTAAAAACATGATAAAAGCTTAGAATATCTTGCTATTTTGTATTTAAAATCTTTGCATAGGTTCTTTTATTCCAATTTAAATTGCTAATGTTAACTCTCTGATCACACATTACCACAGCACAAAGTATATTTAAGTATATATGCACAATTTAAGTATATATTTAAGTATATATGTTGATATATATATATATGTATATATATATATGTACACACATGTAGTGACATTTTATTTGTATTTTAACAAATAAAGATTGTCTGAGGATCATAGTGAAAAGTTAAGCCACTAGAGACCAGGGATTGGTGCCATATATCATTAATCCCTAGACTCTGGAGACAGATGCAGACAGACCTCTCTGAGTTCAAGGTTACCCAGGGCTATACATGATATATGAGTAAACAGATTCAGGAAACAGATTGAGATGGTGGTGTCTCTTCAGAGAGGTAATATANTATATATCATAAAAATTATGTTCAAGGATGAGACATTATTGTTACTGGACAGACTTCATATGTTAACATCCTCAATGAGGGCATTAGAACAAAACACCAGACAGGAGATCCAGATTTTACCAAAGACAATGGTAAAAACATTTGAAAAGATTGAAAAAATTTACTGAATGGAATAATAGGTAATTTAGTGTGAACTTATTCACACTAATAATAATAATGGTGAGTAATAGATTAAATACTTGTGAGTTATTATTTATGACAATTTGCATTGGTATAATTTCTTATATATTGATACAAGTTCAAATTATATTTGTTATTTCTGTTTAAAATATTTGTAGACCTATGCAAAGTTATTTTGTCAGATTGTATGCATCTATGTTTCTACATTTGTTTAAGACATTTTTTATATTGATACAATTTGGGATATATTTAGCATATTGCAATATATGTTCCTACCTCTGATCAAGATACTTATACATTGTTTACATTATCCTCTTTTACCTCACAGTTTCTTAAAGATTGTTTAATATTCTGATATTGAGTCTTATCTTTAAGTTATACAGTTATTGAGTATTACAGATCAATAGTCAGTCAAGTTTGTTATACACATAGTCAGATTAATTAGGTTATTTAGATACATAGAGATTGTATTCTGCATAGATAGATAATATTCAGCCACTCCAAGGATCTGTACAACATGACATTTAAATAACTTAGGGTTCTGTTGACATGAGACACGATTGCTCTTGACAGCACCGATCTGTTCCTGAGAGAATGTTAAACACCAAAGACAGTCCACTTGGGTCTTGTTTTCTTCTTGGCACAGTTTACCTTAGGGCAGGAACTGCCAATACCTTGACCACTGACAAAGTACATTGTGTATAAGCAGGACACAAGGAAAAAGACTGCCATACTGTGACAAGATGGGGTAAGATGGTTATAAAAATTTTCCTGCCTCTAAAAATGGTCTATCATTTATGCTAAGCCTTAGCCAAAGTTGGTGGCTTCAACATTACAAATGAAATATTGGGTAATTGCTCAGGTATCTAGTTGTCTCTGATGTATACTGCATATTTTGGAAACTGCTTGATTGCACTTCCTGCCTAGTCAAGCAATATTATTTCCCTTCTCTGGACTTTGAAGGGGCTAAAATTAGATAGTCTTAGTTGCCATCCACTTATGACTTAGACAAGCCCTTTCTAATGCAAGATTTAGACTCTTTAGGGTAAAATGTTTATTAAAACTTGTATCATGTGTTCCTTGCTTGATATTGTATATGCTGGTTGTAATACTAATTTTATACTTGATACCTGTTCCTAGTTCATATAATTTTATATAATTTGTACTGGGTTTGGAACTCTCTTATTTAAAAAAAAGGGGGGGGGAGGTGATGGGGAATCTCTGCCACCCAGTAATCTTTAAGATGTTGGACCAGGTTAGAGCATTACCTTTTGGGTACCTAGAGAAAAATGATGGCCACCTAGGGTTCTCTCTCTCTCTCTCTCTCTCTCTCTCTCTCTCTCTTTGTGGTTCCTGTGCTACACAGCTGTGATTGGACTTCTCATTCCTATTTTATGAGTTTGCCCCTTATAATAAAGAAAAATATGATTGATATATCTTGGAGTTAATCTGAGATTCTTTGACCCACTTCCTTCAACAGACAGGATTTTAACCTTTTGGTCTGAAGATTTGGTAGAGGTAAAAAGTTTTTCGAGTGGTTGCTTGCTTTGATTTTCTGACTTTCAGTTTGAACCCGAATATCTATCTCTGGATTTTTATTTTTCATGCTATATGCACATGCCTCGGTGTGTGTGTATGTGTGATGTGCATGTGTGTGTGTGCGTGTTTCAGAATGACAGCAGGAGGTCTAGAGGCCAAAGAATTCAAAAAGATTTCTTTAGACCGAAAGATAAGAAAACAGACAATGATGCAAAAACAATCCTTGTGAGACATAAAATGAGAAACCGTGAGAGAAGATGTTACTATTGAATCAATGTGCTACAAGTCACAGCTTTCAAAGACAAGCTGCAGAATTAAGTCTAGGTGCTTAGACAAAAGGGTACAGATAGCTCCAGGAGAAGAAATAGACAGCAGGATGGATGGCATGTCCTGTAACAGAAACAGGAGACTGGAAAGTGAGCAATGAACATAGGCTATGCTAACAGTTGGGAAAAAGAAAAGATGAAGTCTCTGTGAATTCTTTGCTTTGAGTCCTTATAATCACACAGGTGGACAGATGACAGTGCACTGAGATCATCACCACTGAAGTACTTACTAAAAGTTCAGCTTCCTTACATGATTTGGGTAACGGAGTTATAACATATCCTTAGTATGATGCGTCGTATAAATAGTAGAACTTGGTTTTCCTTATGTGGTTATATCATAGCCTTTAACCCCAACTTCCCCAATATGTTTATATATGCCATAGTTTCTAGAAACAGTAAGTATGATCATCTTGCATAAGAAAAATATAGTCAAAAGCAACTGATAAACTGAAATCATTTTGGCAAAGGTCAGGAAAAAGAAACAAGCGAACAATCAAATTACAGAAGTTTTATAGAATACAGTTCAAGTAACAGCAAGGCACAGCTTGGTGTCAACATAATCTCAACAATATCCAATTGCCTTCATTATTCAATGTACTGATTCAATAGCTTTTTCATATTTCATTATTTATTTTTTATTTTCCACTTTTTCTCAGTTGAATTACTGTAAATCATTTTAAGACTCCAGAAATCAGCTCCTTTATAAAAAATTGAGAAAAATATAATTTACTTATTTTATATCTATTAATATTAATCTTTTCTTTTTTTAGCAAAGGGGCCCAGCTCCACAAATCACATTCATCAGCTTAGTTTGAATGTAATTAACCCTCATAGGCTCATGGGGAGTAGCACTATTAGGAGGTAAGGCCTTCTTGGAGTAGGTGTGACATCGTTGGAGAAAGTTTGTCTCCCTTCACTTCGTACAGCCTGCTGATCAAGATGTAGAACTTTCAGATTCTTCTCCAGTACCATGTCTGCCTGCATGCAACCCACCATGATGATAATGGACTAAACCTCTGAATCTTTACCCAACCCTAATTAAATGTTTTCCTTAAACAGAATTGCTGGAGTCATGGTGTCTTGTCAAAGCAATATACATGTTAACTAGCACAGACCAACTCAGGAGTCACAGCTTCAACACACACACACACACACACACACACACACACAAAGAACTCAGGACTAGTCAGTAGGAAGCAGTATTGAGATTTTTATTAAGAATAGAAAGTTGCACTCTCACAAGCAAATTGACATTTATTGTTTCTAACTGGAAGTTTCTTATCCTATCAGGTTCATCAGTACCTTTTAAAATAACCACATAGAGGTTTAATATTAATTACACTTTGTTTGGCCTACTAGCTCAGACTTACTATTAACTAGTTCTTACAACTTAAATTAACCCATTTCTATTAGTTTATGCTTTACCACGAGTTTGGTGGCTTGTTACTACACATGTTGCTTCTCGGGTTGCTGTTGACATTTCCCCCTACTACACCTTCTTTCTCCGTTTCTGTGGATTTTCCACATAGTTAGATTCTGCCCTGCCATAGGCCAAAATAGCTTCTTTATTAACCAATTTTAATAAAATGTATTCGTGGCATACAGAGGGGTATGCTTCATCATTTATTCAAAGGTATTTTAAATGAAAGTATTATGCATGTGTGCTAAGAAAAATGATAATCAGGTAAAAATGGAGCATAAACCAGCCAAGGTGGGAAATTCTATGGTGAGAGTCAAGTTTAAAGGTTAGACATGTGTACCATTTGGTGGCTACAAAGTTATATAACAAGAGTGTTAAGTAATCATTACTCTTCTTTCATTAGTTCAGTTAAATGATACATCTGGAAGAATTGAGAATAGATTACAGATCTGCACCAGGTCCTTGTGAATATATTAAAGCTTTCAGTTTAGCACTTTTTTGGGATTCCTGAATGTTGAAACAGTGGCTCCCTAACCCTGTTCCTACTGGATGACCATTTTCCTGTTGTTTTGCCTTGTCCAACTTCAATGTAACAGTTTTTAATTTGTCTTACTATATTAAAACATGAAGGGAAGACACATTATCTAGCAAAATAGAAAAATAGGTAGTCTCATAATGCAAAACCAAAGTCACTGTGGTTATAGAAGGGATTTCTGCAGAGATTACTAGAAAGCTGGTGGTATTCCATCTGGAAGAAAGAAAGGTTGAAGCAAATACTCATTGTGCTGAAGTTTTGGTTCTCAGTTGAGCTGGAGAGAGACTTCAACCAGACTCCAGGATGGGGTGCTCTTTGGCCCTTTTCATGCCCTATCATTTCTTATCTTTCTCTCATCCTTCAGGAATATGCACGTGAACAATAGCATAATACAGATACTTTTTTCAAGTTGTTTTAACTTTGCATATTTGTAACATTATCTCAAAAAAGAATGGGAATAATGGACTTATAGGATGCATGGTAGAATTGTGGAATTCCACAATTATCGACTGTGGGATTAATGTTTGTCAATGTAGATCAACAAAATTATTCATCTGTCTATATAATATATTATTTTCTATGCATGTGCATTGAATAATTCCTATAAATATTTTCAAAGATTGAAAATGCCATTCACCACGTGACAATTCATGGTCTTACAGTGTGCTCATTAAGGCACTCATGAATATTAGGGAATATATGGTTTTGAAAAAAATCCACAATTGATGTCAATATACTTCAAAATGCTTTTTTCTCAATTTGAGAAAATTTTGGTCCTATTTTCTATGTTCTTAGGTATTTTCTATGTTCTTAGGTATGTCCTTATTTGGAACATGTTATTGTTTATTCTTTATTTTCTGAAAATTAAGTTGCAGAATATTTTTCATTTATTATTTGTGTGTGTGTGTGTGTGTGTGTGTTCTTTGGGCATAGAAAATAAGTTTTTTCTTTGGAAGCTAATATCTACATATCTATTTGTATTTTTGTTACTGGTGATAGTCCTAAATTGTAACTTCCTTTCAGGCTTTGGAGATATCCTGAGATTTAAAAGATCATGAAAATATTTCATTTATTTTCTTTGGCCACTTATGGAGCATTTCTTACAATTTAAATTTTCATTAGTCTTTCATTTTACATTTGAGTGCTTTTTCAACATGACCAGTTAGATATTCTGAACCTATTGATTCCCTACTAGCTGCAACAATACTTTAAAATATTCCTAACTAAAAAGTATATTGAGAAACATTATCATTTTTTTCCTTACATACTAGTAACTACTTGCCCTGCCTGACTGATTAGTCATCATATGAGTATATTTTAAGATTTTAGCTTTTTTTTGGTTTTAGCAATCAGATCTTTTCACAGAGATAATGTATTAAAAATCATACATTTTAATTACATAAATGTAATGATGGTCAGGTTAAAGAGTATTTACTAATTTGTATTTTAAAATCTCATGAAACTTTTTTTCTGATTTTGAAACTAAAAAATTGTTATTCTCTTTGTGTTGCTAGTATAATTTTATGTTTTCCATAAACCATACAAATAAAATTCAAAAATTTCAGAGACAGACTGCTTTACAAATTGAAGAAAATATTTCAAGCACTACTATGTTTGCTTAAGTAAGAGTAATAAACATACTTTACCTATGAGTGTTGTAAAATATTCAAATCAATGCACCTGCAATATTTCAATACTTTTAGCAGAACATCAAGCCACAAGCTCTATTTGTGTTACTCAGCAGAAATGTTTCAAGAGGTCTGCAAGGTCCCTAGCCAGCAAGGGGCCCTGATCCTGTACCAGGAGGTCCATCAAAGGGGTGAGTGTGTTCCTGAACAAAGGCACAATCCCCGGAAAAGGGAGCACAGACATTCCTCAACCCCCTAATCTTTCTGATCATCCTGCAGGGGCTTCTCTCCCCAGCGACTGCCTCTCTCTTCCGATCACATTCCAGCTTGTGCCCAGGCACCCCTTCCCTTCTTCTGGGCTATAAGGTCCCCCAGCTCAGCCTGTTTTGTGCCTGGGACAGGTTGGTGAGTTCCAACCAGGCAGGAGTTCCTTTGATTCAATAAGCCTGCACACAGCAAGCTAGTACTTTTGTCTGTGAGGTCCCTGGCCAGCAAGGGGCCCTGATCCTATACCAGAAGATCTATTGGAGAGCATTTGAAGGAAGAGATGGGCAGGCAACAATGCAAGAATATCTTCAACTATCTGAAAAACAATATGAGAACACCAGAACCCAGCGAACATACAACAGGAAGACTTGAACACCCTAATCCAGAAGAAGTAGAAAAAAATTGACA
>LOEQ01009614.1:21920-35158 GCA_001685075.1 Bramus lutescens
TCTTTATTAAGCAATGAAAGTAACACATAGACAGATGACCCTCCTACATCATATGTGTTGCTTTTATTGGTTAAAAAAGAAGCTGCTTTCAGACAATGGATTAACAGAACATAGCCAGGCCGGAAGAGACATATAGAGAGAGCAGACAGAGTGAGTGAGATGCTATGTAGTCACCGCTGGAGACAGATGCCTCCCCTGGACCACACAGAAACTTTGCCAGTAGGCAGTGACCTCGTGGTGATGCACACATGGATGGAAATAGGGTAGTTTAGGATATAAGAGCTAGCTAGCAACATGATTGAGCTGTTGGGCAAACAGTATTGCAAATAATATATTTTCTGAGTCAATATTTTGGATCTAAGTGGCAGGGAAACATTTGAGTGCCCTCCCTCCAACTATTGTGGCTCTTATCTTCCTGGGCTTGTGCTCCTAGTGTCTATAAGGAAGCAGGTGGAGCAAGCCAGTAAGTAAAACATCTCCATGGCCTGTCTTAGTTCCTGTCTCCAGGTTTCTTCCTTGTTTGAGTTTTTGTCCTGGCTTCCTTTGATGATAAATAGTTTTATGGAAGTGTAAGTCAAATAAACTTTTCCCTTTCCAATTTGCTTTTTGGTCATGGTGTTTTACCAAAGCAAGAGAAACCTTAAATAACAGGTATATTCCTTTACTTTTTCAAGTTTTCATCACCCTTAAAATCTCATCTGCTTTCTATTTCCCTGACCTAAAAGCAACCGTCCCACACACACTCAACTCACCCAGATAAAAATATACACAAATAAACATATGAAAGCACACATACACACCCACAGATTATACATATATCCACAAGCAAATCTCGACACACATGAACATACATAGAGAAACAGAAACATACACACGCATGTGCATAAGCACACACATGTACAGAAATACATGATTTCAGTGTATATAAAGGAGCAAATATTTGTTGCTTGTCTTATTGAGTCTAGTTTATTTTATTTAACATAATATTCAACCCTTCCTTCCTTCCTTTCTTCCTTCCTTCCTTCCTTCCTTCCTTTCTTTCTTTCNTTTCTTTCTTTCTTTCTTTCTTTCTTTCTTTCTTTCTTTCCTTCTTCTTTCTTTTTTTATTTTATGAAACAGGGATTCTCTATGTAGCCCTGGCTGTTCTGAAATGCTCTTTGTATTCCCGTCTGTCCTCAAACTCAAAAGAGTTAGAAAGTTGTGAATTGGTGTATTTCAAGACCCAGTTAGTTATACTACTATTGGACATATAACTCAAAGATACTTAATGATACAAAAAGCACACTTGGTCAAATAAACTCATAGTGGCTTTATTCATTGAAGCCGCAAATGGGAAAAGCCTTGATATCCCTCAACAGAACAATGGACAAAGAAAACATAATACATTTACACAATGAATTATTATCAACTGTTACAAACAATGACATCAGAAATTTGTTGGCAAATATATGGATCAATAAGAAATATCCTGAGTAAGTTCACTTATTGGTGGTTACTAGTCATAAAGAAATGATTTGCAAAATACAGTCTATAGGTACAGGGGTGATAGGTAAAGGGAAGAGTATAGGCATGATACATAGATTTCTGTCAGTGAGAAAAGTAGAATAGATTTTACTGAAAGACTGGGGAGTGTGGTGAAGGGTACAGGAGAATCAGGTAGAGAGTGGGAGAAAGAATGTATGGTAGAGGGAGAAAATTATGGGTTAAACAGCTGGAAATGATGAACATTTAGGAATGATACGGAAACACAGTACAGTGGAGACTTCCTAAAACATTTTAATGTGATCCTATTGAAGCCTCCTAATAATGAGGTGTGCAAAGACTCAACTGGTCATCTCATAGCTCCAAACAAACCTTCCAGGAGTTGTACAAGATAGCATTTATAGACCAAAGGGGACCCATGGAAATCTCCAAACAACTCAGACTATTGCTAAGACAAAGGATTGCACTTCTAAACCTGATAGTAGGACCTCATTGTCAAGGACAACACTCACAGCACTCATAGGACAAGAAGAAGTTAAGCTGGTGCCTATATGAGACCTTCCCCCTTAAACTCTAATCTTTCTGGTAGGTGAAGTTGCTCTGTAGGGTACCAAAAATGAAGCATAGTCACCAACCCAAACACAAACTTTTTACCTACAATCTGTCCAGCCTACGGAATATGCTAGGGCAATGTTGGTACAGAACCTATGGGAGTAGCCAACCAATGTCTGATTTGACATGAGGCCTTCTTTATAGGAATGAACCATATCCAACATTACTTGGGTAACCAAGAACCAGAGGGTAGATAGCCCAGAGACCTAGGATAAAACCAAAATAGACTCCCCCCCCCACAAAAAGTATCAATATAGTATGGCATTCTGCCATAGTAATAGATCAGTTATCATTAAGTTATTATCAGAAATTTTTTTTCCAGTGTCAGAGGTGAACAGATGCAGAAACCTGCAGCTAGCTATAATGCAGAAAGATGGTCTAAATGGGATGTCTCCTTCAAATCACTCCCCTCAGATGTCAGAGACTCTCATGAAAGAGGCAACAAAGAGGGTGTAAGAGCCAGAGAAGATGGAGGACACCAGAACAAGGTACTTTGAATCAGCTAAGCAAAGAATATATGAGCTCACAGAGGCGAAGCAGCAAGCATAAAAAACCTACATGTGTCTGCACCACATTCTCTCTCTCTCTCTCTCTCTCTCTCTATATATATATATATGTACATATCTTATTAAGATATATATATATATACATATATATATATCTTACTATCTCTATTTATCTTACTATCTCTATGGGACTTCTGATTTTTGCACTGAGTGGGTCTCTGACTCTTTTCCTCCTCTCTGGTTGTTGTGTTCAACTTCAATATGACAGGTTTTTTGCTTCATATTATTATAGTTTATTTTGTCATGTTGGTTTCTTTTATCTCTTAGAATCCTGTACTTTTCTAATGAATGATAGAACAGGAATAGATTTTGAAAGGAGGGGAGGTGAGGAAGAACTGGGATCAGTTGAGAAAATGGAAACTATAATCAGGATACAATGTATGAGAAGAGAATCTATTTTCAGTATAAAGGAAAAACAAACAAACAAAAAAGAACTGCTGGAAAGGATTTCAGTAAGAAAACATTGTTTAAATCATGAAGTTTTATTCTCTTAAAACACCAGGAGTTTCTGTATTTAAGTACTACTTTTACAATGAAATCTAAATTTCTAAATATTCTTTGTAATGTTTTCTAAGCTGGAATCAAAGGAAAATAATATTTATTTTCAGAAGTCTATACTGTATATTGAAGATCTGTGCCTTGTCTGATCCTTTGTTCATTTATTAGTCAACTTAGTATCCTGTGCTGATGGCAGGCATGCCTTTCTCAGAACTCCATCCAACCACATCCTTCCCCCTTTTCCCATGTTCTCAAAGCACTAGATAAGTACATTACAATGACATGGATTTCTTTCTGAAGAATCACATTCAGTTGAGTTTAAAGTTATTTAAGCTTCAATGAGTTTCATTTGGAATTAACACCTTCTTAGTGTTTTTAGTAATAACATGATATTGTGAAATGACACTATAAAATCACTAATTAGAAATGTTGATACAAGTTATTAAGTCTTAGAAGCAATTATGAAGCATTTTTACAAAATAATATGCATTTTAGACAAATTATTACATTATTTTTCTTTGTATTTTATTTTAATATTTTAAAGATGCAGTTCTTTTTATTCTCTGAATTAATTTGTATTATTTTGAGAATATTTTTACATGAGTACACTATATTTGCAATCTCTTTGCTCATATTTTTCCCTTTATCTTCTTCTTCTCTTTTTCCACTACTACAACTCAAATTAGTAACCTTTTCTCTACAACTATTATTTTCAAATTCACACACACATAACCAAATATTTAGGCCTTGTATTGTTGGTTATATGTACGTGTATTTAGATCTGACCTCTTGGGACTGGGTAACCTAGCAGGACTTTCTAAGGCAGCTATATATTTGAAACATGAATGTAACATCCTCATTAAGTACTAAAGGCACTACAAGGTATGATGGTGTTTTTTCTGGTCCTTACAATTTTTATGTCAGCGTTGCTGTACTTTTCCCTTAATCTTAGATGTAGGAGTTACACAGTAGATTTAACAATGGGCCTGGGCACTCAATAGTCACTTATTCTATTTTTAACCATTTGAGGATTTCTATAATAGTCTTCATTTACTACAATTAGGAATAGCTTCTTACTCCTTCTTTTTGTCCTCCTTCTCCTCTTCTTTCTCCAATCAGGAATATGCTTTTCTTGTCTTACAGTATAGCCAGAAATATAAAACAACACCATATGAATACTTTTGAACACTTCATCAAGAGCACATTTGTAAGAATACTAAATCCTAAATTTCCCTGCCCTAGAGCTCACTACTGGAATTTCCTTCAGGTCAGTCTCCAAATGTGTGCTTCTTTTGCCTCATCAAATAAATGAGGCTTGAATTATATTGTGTGCAGTTTAAACTCTCACAATCCCAAAGAAACCCACCATGACTTTCAAATTTCCAGAATCAAGTGGAACTTTCGCTGCTGGCCTCCTCCCTTGTGTTCTTTCACAGTGCCATGGGCACAAGCGAACTTTCTGCTCTTTCCTCACACAAGCTAGTTCTGTCTGGTTTTCATTTATTTTCAAGATATATCTTTCGTTAGCTTACAAAAAATCAACTTCTTGTGATATCTTATGCATATTTATTATTACATTCAGTTAATAGCTATGCCCACTATTCAACCCTGTGCTGCTTTCCTCTTTGTTACTGATCTCCTCCTCAATTAGTTATCATTTTCTTTTGACGACACGTATCTTTCTCTATTTTAATCACACACAAAAATACACACACATTTTTATACAGAATTAATGTTTATATACATGCATATGCACCTATATTTGTTTGTATGTATCTAAACCTAGATTCTACCTACAAGACAAAACATGCTTGTCTTTTCTGAATTTTACTTTTCTTAATAGGACATTCTCCAGCTTTACCTTCAGTCAAGTAATTTCAGTTATCTTAGCCCAGTGAAAACCTATTATGTGTACATTTTATTTATCCATTTGTCTGGTGATGGGAATCAAGGCTACGTCTCTGTTTTGCAATAAATGTGGATGTGTAAATATCTCACAAATAGGACTTGAATATCCATTTTTAGGTCTGCTGCAAGGAGCATTCTCTAGAGTTCCCATGTCTGAATCATTAGTTTCACTGTCAAAGGTCCCATGCCTCAGGCGGGCCTGCTCCAGAATCCCTGAAAGCACCCTTCTTCCAGCCCTTATCTTCCACATGAATTTCTCCTATTTCCTGTGACATTTCTTTCAAGGGTGGTTCTAAGTCCCAATCACGGGACCATAAAAAAACATGAGAGTAGGGACTGTCTGTCTGGCACCTGCAGCAAGCTGCACCAGATGTCTCCTGGTAAAGGCTCTATAAGTGACTGTTAATAAACTAGTGTTTTTATTTTGTGTATGTGTGTATGTGTGTGTGTGTGTGTGTGTGTGTGTGTGTGTGATTACAACAAGTTAGTCAGGGTTTGATTTTTCTTACTTTGCTCTTAATTTTCTTGTTTTCACAATTTCTCCTAGGTTCAAAATATCTATCTAACTCAACCTGCATTTTCCCCTGCATCTGTACACGCAACACTATGCAGGGAACTGAAGAGAAGGCAAAAGCTGTAGAGAGCACAAGCCTGCCCTAAAGGACTCTATAGATCAAATGGATGGGAAGATGCTGCTTCCACATTTTTCTAGAAGGCTTACACAGTGCTGAAATCTGGGATCAGCTCCTTTGACGTTGGCTCCAAATACAAGAACAAGGAGGAAAGAGGCTGGAGCTGAGACAGGTCTTCTTGGGAATAAATGACTGTGCTTTAAGAAAAGGAAAATATGAGTAATGGGGACAGAATCCTTTCCAGATGAGACCCAGAAATGTCCAGAATCAGAACACACCTTTCTGTAAATCATTACAGGGCATACAAATGAATAGAAATGAAGTTTTCCCACATCATCTGGGTTCACAGCACCATCTTTCTTATCATTAGTAAGGAACCCCTCTCTAAAATATAAATAACATTTTCAGTCACTCTGATTTCTCCCTCCAGACCTCTCTTATATAACTCCTGTTTAATAGTTCGAACAAGCCGGCAGCAAAAGTCCTGATGGTTGCCTATGGTGACATATGCCATAACTCAGGAGGTAAATGTAGAAAGATTTTTACTTTTTAAATTTTTATTTATTTTAGAGAACATCTTACAGGAGATATGGGCATAAATGGGCTTGTCAATGTGAAGTATTGCAAGGGTATTCAAAACAAAATGAACGCATTTAAGGAAAGAATACAGTACTGATGTCAACCTCAGGCCAACTGGGATCTCTGGCAGGTGAGATTGGCATTTGCGTGTTTTTAAAGCTCCCCTTGAAGTCCATTTTTCACCCAGGATTGAGATCCTTTTCCAAATACTAGAGGATTGAATTGGTGAAAACGCTCCAACAGCGTCAGGGAAAAAACAGAGATTTTCTATGTTTAAATCTATCAAGTATAAGACCCTTGTTTTAGGTGTAGAGCCCATAAATAAAATTTCGGATGGTTTTTGATAAGTTATTTGATTTCCTTAAGCCTTTGTTTACATATCTGCAGACAGGGGGATAATTCATATCGTGAACTAATGAGGTCAGTGTAGAATCACATGAAGTTAAGCACATAAAAATATCTCTGATGGCAAGTATGGAAACCACTAATCTGCTTACAGTAGATGGCCAGATCAGGAAACCTCTCCATCATTGCTAGGCGTATTAGTTGGGGTCATTCTTGTCGGTTCCTGGGATTTTCCCTGGCATGAGGTTTTTTCCTAACACTAAAATCTACTACCTATCAAGATGTTTCCTTTGTTACTTTTCTTCTCATTCCTCCTCCAACACACCTCCAGCACACTGCCTATCCAACCCTCTCTATTTCCCATTCCTCTATAGCCCCAACTATAGTGGCATATCATTAGTGTTTTAATAAATAAAGCTTGCCGGAAGCTCAGTGCAAAGGAGCCACAATAGTAAGCCATACAGGCCAGGCAATGTTTGCACATATCTTTATTCTTAGCTGCCAGACCAGGTAGCCTAAAGGCCAGATGGTGGTGGAACAGGCCAGGAATATTAGAAAAGATGAGACAGGAACACACACTCTTTCGATCTGAAGATTTCATAGAGGTAAGAGCTCTCTAGGTGCTTGACTGCTTTGCTTTTCTGATCGATAGGCTAAAACTCAATATCTGTCTTTGGGTTTTCGATGTGTACCCCCAATTTTTAATTGGATTATTTGGTACTTTGCTGTTTAGCTTCTTGAGTTGTTTATATATTTTGGAGATCAGGCCTCTGTCACATGTGGGGTTGATGAGGATCTTTTTCCATTCTGTAGGTTACCGTTTTGTCTTATTAACAGTATCCTTTGCCATACAGAAGCTTTTCAGTTTCAGGAGGTCCTATTTATTAACTGTCAGTTTCAGTATCTGCTAGCATTATGCTCAGGAAGTAGGGTCATGTGCCAATGTGTCCAAGTTGACTTTCCACTTCCTCTTCTATCAGTTTTAGTTTTATTGGATTTATGTTGACGTTTTTCATCCACTTGGACTTTATTTTGTACAGTGATAGACATGGGTCTATTTGCATTCTTCTTCATATTGACATCCAGTTATGGTAGTAGCATTTGTGGAAGCTTCTTTCTTTTTTCCATTGTATAATTTTGGCTCCTTCATCAAAAATCAGGTGTTCCTCAGAGTAGATTTATGTCAAGGTCTTCAATCAATTTTATTTTTTTACCTCTGTTTTTATACAATATCAAGCCTTTTTCCACTTCTTCAATGCAATCTCAAACAATGAAACAACAACAAAAACCACAGCCTCATAATGTAGCACCAATAAGGCCATTTCAATTCTCAGATAAAAAGCTTGCTTATATGGATAAGGATTTAGAATAGTCTAGGTGTCAAATCTCTAGACATATCTGTGAGGTGAGTTTTACAGTAGGTTATCTGATGTGGGGATCTCCACCACTATCATTTCCTGATTTTATTTAGATTGTCTACATATAGTATATATGTTAGGAAATTTCTTCTGCTTAAGGTTTCCATACTTCACCTAAAATGGGTCTTAATTTTGCTTTATTTCCATGCATCCCTTCACTTATTCCCTTTTCCTTTCCCACTCCACTGCATCTTCACATTCCACGCCTATCCTCCCTTCCATAACTGCCTATTCTACCTCCCTTTCTTAGGGAGATCTATCTGTCTCCTCTACTCCTTTGTTCTATAGAGAACCTCTGTGGGTTTGCTGATTAAAGATTGAATATCACTGACATAAGTGATGATGAATATCCATATTTAAGTCAATACATACCATGAGAGATACAGTTGTCTATATTTGTTTAGAATCAATCTATACTTAGGAGTTCTATAGGGTTTATGACTTCAACTATTTAGTGCTTAAAATCAAATTATATGTGACATACCTCTAGATGTTTATATGATTCATTATATTATTGCATGTTAATATATATCATGTCTATTATTCAGTCTTTAGATGAGAAAAATCATCTTCATATCTTTCCTAGAAAATACACGTATTTACTAGATTAAACCAAACATTTTGATCAACCTCTAACTATTGTGAAATAATTAAGATAGGTGAGTAAGTAACTTTTATGCTTTATATTAGTTAAACTAAGCTGGAATGATAGCTTTCTTTGTCTTAGGTATCATTTTAGAAATATGTCTACTCTAGAATGCTATGTTCTTTTTCTTTTTCTTGATGTGCTATGAATATTTGACAGCTTCAAATGTATTGATAATCTAAACTACTTTTTAAATTGCAGTCAAATTTGTGGAGTCTCAGTTTCCACTCTATTGTTATTCCCCTGCTCATAACTGTGCCTTCACTTACAAATCTTTCACAATATAGGGATTTCCATTTGTGCTTATTATCAACTGTTATATGATCATTGTTTATTTATTGCTTATACATTACCTTGTGGTCATAATAATTGTCTTAATCATAATAGTGTGCATAATCTGCATCATACTTTTTTGTTCTCAGAGCTATAAAATGTTAAAAGAGAGTAAATATGTGTATTTCTTCATGGAAACATAATATATATATATATACATATGTGTGTGTGTGTGTGTATGTGTGTGTGTTTGTGTTATATATGTGTATATATACTTTAATTTTATAATTAATCTCTAAATATTTTGAAATTCCCACAGAATTATATGTAATACCAATAATTTGTTGGAGAATAAAAAGTGAAGTCTTTAATAAGGAACTGAATATTAGCACTTCCCAAATATAACATCATCCAAATATAAGTATATATTTAGAAACTGTGCTTGCATATCAAATATATATTACAACTGTGTCCTCTTCTGTAGCAAGCTGTACTTATTGTATCATGGTTCAGTAGGTATGATATCTAAGTCCATGCATTTCCAATAATGTTCATTTGAGAAGTAAGGACTGGATGTTTGTCTTATTTCAACTTTATTCTATTTTGTTAAAGGTCTTTACATTTTTATAATTTAATTGACCATAAATTGATAATTTTACAAACATACTTCTTATTCTACTATATTTTAATTAGTCAAAATAGTTCCCAAATACTTTAAATGCAAGAAATTCCTATGTTGTTCACAGAAAAAATGTTTCAGTTGTTTGCTTTGTTGGGTTTAGATTTTTATTAGTTTCTAGGAAATAGTTGAAGCTATTTATAACTCATTTGTTCTATCAGAAAAATCCAAGCAAGCTAATGTTTCTATGCTCAAGTAATTGGCCTAACTCATGGTGCTTGAATATTTTGCCATACCAATATAAATTGATCGATGTCCTCCTGTTACTGCTAGAAAGTGTGTGGGGGAGAATTTTTTGATAATATCATTTTACTGTTTTTTTATACAGGTATTAACATAATTCCTTGCCCTCAAAAGGTTGTGAATAAGTTTTAGGAATGAAGTAAGGGTATATAGTTTGAACTTACTTGTCTTGCATTTTGAAACTCTAACTCCTAAGATAACAGTTTTAAGAGGCCAGATTAGGGGTGGTTAAGTGTACATGAGCTTCTCTTGATTTATATTTGCTCCTTTACAAAAGTGGTATCTTTATGTAGTCTAGTCCATTCTACTGTATGTAAAGACAATCCCAAGATGACATCAGTGAACCAGACAGTGACTCTTTAGGAAATCACAAAGCTCTTGATATTTATCCATGATTTCCTTCACTCTAAAAAGTCAGACATAAATTTACTTTCCAAAAATTGTCTAATTGATGTCATTTTATTCATGCAGGTACACTTAAGAAGATACTCATTTGAGTGTTATTCAATTAACTTATGTGGTGGTTAAAAAGAACTGGCCCCTATAGACTTTTATGTTTCAATGCTTGGACCATAGTAACTGGCAATATTAGGAGGTGTGGCTTTATTGGAGTAGTTATTGACTTTTTGGAGGAAGTCTGTCATTGTTGGGGTGGGTTTTGAGGTCTCAAATGTTCAACACAGATATAGTGTGACAGTTATTTTCTGTTGTATATTGATTTGATACAAATGTAAAATTCTCAGCTACCTCTTCAGTACCATACAAGGTACTATGCTTCCAGCCATGATGATAATGGACTAAATTTCTGACCTGTAAGCCAGTCCCCAATTAAATGTGTTCCTTTATAAGAATTGCCATGGGAATGGTTTCATCTCTTCATAGCAATAGAAAGAAATACTAACTAAAACAACATACATTTTTGATAATATTCTATAAAACAAAAGATGATAAAGATCAGTAAAATGCAGCAATTATCTCTAAGGTTTCTTAATGAAATGGGGGATATTTTACTCTTATTTTTCTATGTTATTTGAAAAAATGCAAAATAAAAATATAAAACATGATTACCTTGATTTTTATTAGGTTGTTCAAGAGTTAACAGCAGAAAAAGGCATACCATATGAACACATAATCGTTATATTTCCCAACAATGTTATTTTATGATGAATAAATAGCTAAGGTTGCATCTTTTGCATTCTTTACAGTTCTATAACTAGATATATTTATATTTTCTATTTTTTAAGATCCATGAGATAGCTAAAGTTACAACAGCTATGAATGTGATAAAGTATTGCGTCATAACAAAGAAACAACTCTGCTAATGGTGAAAATAAATTATACATTAGATAATAGTTTTCAAACAGCAATGTAAAAAAGTAGAGAGCTTAAAATCTTCTTCACAGGGTTTTCTTGGGATTATATATAGGTGTAACTGATACAAAAGAACATAGATATATTATAGAACTATTATCAGACAACAAAGTGATCTATTGATACCATGGACTTCATAAGACTGCAAGATTATAAATTTCAAATCCTTCAGAGAAGAATGCAAATATGAACAGAAAGTGATTTTCAAAAGATCAGCATACTGTTTTTTTCTTCACCCAAGGTATTATGAATATGCAAGAAGAGTTCTTTCATATCCCATTGAAGACATTTGAAGCAAAAGTCTGTTGCTTTGTTTTTTATTTTTAACTTCATGGTTTAGTCAGATGTGATGGTTACTTGTGTTTTGTGCTGATGGGTTTAAAATGAAACATGCTTCTGGTACTTGAACTCTTCTCTGAGAAGTCAAATGCTTTTGTCTAGCTGCAATTCCTCCCTTGAATGTGAATAATTGAGTTCCCAGAGATAGACCTGAAATATGAGAATGCACCTGATTTCTGTGTAAATTGAAGCTATTATTTCTCCTTTACCTGTCACTATGTTCTTTTAGCAAGGAAAATAAATGACAGAGTATTTTCTATTTTTGAATCCTAGATTAATACTGGAGATATATTTGTCACACTTAAGTTTTAAAACTTTTTCTTAAATGGATAGCAGTCCTATTTTAGATCCAAATATTTAAAAGGGTTTCCATTGATGCACACAATCTTTTCCTGATACACAAAATCTATTTCCATGGTAAATAACTTTTATAGTTGACCTAGCAACAAGATACCAAATTAATTGTTTTTCATAAGGGCAGTTAATCATAATTGTGACAATTCCACACAATGAAGCCCTAAGTAATTGAACATTGCCTCTCACTTTAAGTGTAATTTAAATCACCCAGCATGTTTAAATGTTGTGGACGGAAGAGTTTTTAAGTGGTTGGAGATGATCCTAAGCTAATTGCCAAGCAGTGATGGCATTTTCATTTATATAGACCGCTCAACCATTAATTGTGTATGGTGATACAGTTCACTGGAGTTTCTCATTGAACACATCACAAAGGTTAACAGGAGCTTAGTTGAAAGATGGGAAAAATAAGTAAGAAGCATGGCTCCTATTTACTAACAGACATATAAACAACACTAGTATTTTAAGAAGTAAACACGGGACAACATTTCAAGATAAAAATAAAACAATTATTCTTTCTGGGTGAATTCAGTGTACACAAATGATTTAAAATTAAATTTTATAACTAAATATTGATGTTTCTACATTAATATTGCTATGAAAATAAGCTAATACACTTGCTTTATTATTCATTAGTATCACTAAAACCATTTCTAAAAAAATACCACTTTTGATTTAAAATGTCTTTTTAATACGCAGATGTTTAGAACAAATGCAGTAATCCATTCTCAAATAACCAGAAGCTATATATTTTCTGAAGTACACTGCTTCTGTTATCTTCTTTATGTTCTGAGGTGTATATTTATTATAATCCTCATTCCTAGAGTTTGAGTGAGACCAATTCTAATGTCATTTTCTTCTTTGCAATTGATTAGCTTTCCTTGAGTGTAATATATGACCAAAGCATCTTTGAATACAGCATGCAATAAATCATGAAGGATTTCCTAATCATAAGAGCACCCCTGGGAATCTTTACTTAATAATAATTGTATTAATGGAAATTTATAAATTATGATTATTTCTTGTAGGAAAAGAATGCTTGCACTGACATACCTTAAGTAAACATGAAAAATATATCAAATGTATTAGTTCTGCTGTTTAAATAACAGCAGAAACTTTTTGTTGCCTGCTTTATGGGACCACTGCTGAGATTTGGTAATTTTTCTTTACACACAGCCAATTGTCCCTGATCATACTTGAGGTTATTTTATTAATTTTTATTTACTTATTTTAATTAATTTATTATTATTATTATTAAAAATTTCCACCTCCTCCCCTCATCCCATTTCCCTC